>JAPZAG010003356.1:0-11119 GCA_027475135.1 Bactrocera correcta | reverse complement strand
AAATTCGTTTTTCTTGTATATACACATTTAGCAAGCGATATCGAAATGCTTCAAATCATTAGTTTAATATATTTAAGTTAATAAAGCTTCTTTAACGCACTGAAGTTAACATAAAGCCATGGCGGCATAACGGCAGTGCATGTAGAAGCATTCCGTAATCTTATATTAAAGTATAAAGTCGATTTTGTTGTATATACACATTTAGCAATCGATATCGTAATGCTTCAAATCATTAGTTTACTATATTTAATTTAATTAAACATCTTTATTTTGCTGAAGTCTACAAAAGTCTTAACGGCATAACGGCAGTGCATTTAGAAGAATTACGTAATTTTATATTTAGGTATAATAAAGATTTTCGTGTATATACTCATTTAGCAATCGATATCGAAATGCTTCAAGTCATTAGTTTAATATATTAAAGTCAATAAAGCTTCTTTAACGCACTGAAGTTAACAAAAAGCCTTAACGGTATAACTGCAGTGCATTTAGAAGAATTCCGTATTCTTATATTTAGGTATAAAGTCAATTTTCTTGTATTTACATATTTAGCAATCGATATCGAAATGCTTCAAATCATTAGTTTAACATATTCAATTTAAATTTAAACCCTCTCTGTCTTACTGAAGTCTACATAAAGTCTTAACGGCATAACGGCAGTGCATTTAGAAGAATTCCGTTATCTTATATTTAGGTATAAATTTGATTTTCTTGTATGTACACATTTAGCAAGCGATATCGAAATGCTTCAAATCATTAGTTTAACATATTTAAGTTAATTAAGCTTCTTTAACGTATTGAAGTTGATATAAAGCCAGGGCGGCATAACGTTAGTACTTTTGGGAAAGAATTCCGTAGTCTTATATTTAGGTATAAATTTGTTTTTTTTGTATGTACACATTTAGCAAGCGATATCGAAATGCTTCAAATCATTAGTTTGACATATTTAAGTTAATTAACCCTTTTTATCTTACTGAAGTCCACAAACGCCTTAACGGCATAACGGCAAAGCATTTGGAAGAATTCCGTAGTCTTATATTTGGGTATAAAATCGTTTTTCTTGTACATACACCTTAAGCAATCGATATCGAAATGCTTCAAATCATTAGTTTAGCATATTTAAGTAAATTAAACTTCTTTAACGTACCGAAATTTATATTTATTTAGAAATCGATTTTGAAATGCTTCCAATTATTAGTTTAGCATATTTAAGTTAACTAACCTTCTTTATCTTACTGAAGTCTACATAAAGCCTTAACGGCATAACGACAGTGCATTTAGAAGAATTCCGTTATCTTATATTTAGGTATAAAGTCGATTTTCTTGTATATATACATATAGCAATCGATATCGAAATGCTTCAAATCATTAGTTTAACATATTTAAGTTAATTAACCTTCTTTAACGTATTGAATTTAATATAAAGCCATGGCGGCATAACGGCAGTGCATTTAGAAGAATTCCGTAATTTTATATTCAGGTATAAAGTCGATTTCTTGTATTTACATATTTAGCAATCGATAACGAAATGCTTCAAGTCATTAGTATAACATATTTAAGTTAATAAACCTTCTTTAACGCACTGACGTCTTCGTAAAGCCTTAACGGTATAACTGCAGTGCATTTAGAAGAATTCCGTATTCTTATATTTCGGTATAAAGTCGATTTTCTTGTATTTGCTTATTTAGCAATCGATATCGAAATGCTTCAAATAACTGGTTTAACATATTCAAGTTAGTTAACCCTCTCTGTCTTACTGAAGTCTACATAAAGCCTTAACGGCATAACGGCAGTGCATTTAGAAGAATTCCGTTATCTTATATTTAGGTAAAAATTTTGTTTTTTTGTATGTACACATTTAGCAAGCGATATCGAAATGCTTCAAATCATTAGTTTAACATTTTTAAAGTTAATTAACCCTCTTTATCTTACTGAAGTCCACAAACCCCTTTAAACGGCATAACGGCAAAGCATTTAGAAGAATTACTAATCTTATATTTAGGTATAAAGTCGATTTTCTTGTATATACACATTTAGCAATCGATATCGAAATGCTTCAAATCATCAGTTTAACATATTTAAGTTAATTAACCTTCTTTAACGTATTGAAGTTAATATAAAGCCATAGCGGCATAACGGCAGTGCGTTTAGAATAATTCCGTAAAGTTATAATTTTATTTTTAGGTATAAAGTCGATTTTCTTTTATTTACACATTTGGCAATCGATTTTGAAATGCTTCAAACCATAAGTTTAACATTTTTAAAATAATTAACCTTCTTTAACGTATTGAAGTTGTTACAAAGCCATGGGGGCTTAACGACAGTACATTTGGAAGAATTCCCTAATCTTATATTTAGGTATAAAGTCGTTTTTCTTGTATATATATATTTCGCAATCGATATCGAAATGCTTCAGATAACTGATTTAACATATTTAAGTTAATAAACCTTCTTTAACGAACTGAAGTTAACATAAAGCCACAACGGCATAACGGCAGTGCATTTAGAAGAATTCAGTTATCTTATATTTAGGTATAAAGTCGATTTTCTTGTATATACATATTTAGCAATCGATATCGAAATGCTTCAAATCATTACTTTAACATATTTAAGTAAAAAAACCCTTTCTTTAACGAACGGAAGTTGGCATAAAGCCATGGCGACATAACGGCAGTCCATTTAGAAGAATTCCGTAATCTTATATTTAGGTATAAAGTCGTTTTTGTTATATATACACCTTAAGCAATCGATATCGAAATGCTTCATATAACTGGTTTAGCATTTTAGGTTAATTAGCCCCCTTTATCTTACTGAAGTTTACATTAAGCCATAACGGCATAACGGCAGTATGTTTGGCTGAATTCCATAAAATTTTATTTAGGTAAAAAAATCGATTTTCTTGTATATACACATTTAGCAATCAATATCGAAATGCTTCAAATCATTAGTTTAGCATATTTAAGTAAATTAAACTTCTTTAACGTACTGAAATTTATATAAAGCCATAACGGCATAACGACAGTACAATTGGAAGAATTCCGTAATCTTATGTTTAAGTATAAATTCGATTTTCTTGTATATACACATTTAGCAAGCGATATCGAAATGCTTCAAATCATTAGTTTAATATATTTAAGTTAATAAAGCTTCTTTAACGCACTGAAGTTAACATAAAGCCATGGCGGCATAACGGCAGTGCATGTAGAAGAATTCCGTAATCTTATATTAAAGTATAAAGTCGATTTTGTTGTATATACACATTTAGCAATCGATATCGTAATGCTCCAAATCATTAGTTTACTATATTTAAGTTAATTAAACATCTTTATTTTGCTGAAGTCTACAAAAGTCTTAACGGCATAACGGCAGTGCATTTAGAAGAATTACGTAATCTTATATTTAGGTATAATAAAGATTTTCGTGTATATACTCATTTAGCAATCGATATCGAAATGCTTCAAGTCATTAGTTTAATATATTAAAGTCAATAAAGCTTCTTTAACGCACTGAAGTTAACAAAAAGCCTTAACGGTATAACTGCAGTGCATTTAGAAGAATTCCGCATTCTTATATTTAGGTATAAAGTCAATTTTCTTGTATTTACATATTTAGCAATCGATATCGAAATGCTTCAAATCATTAGTTTAACATATTCAAGTTAATTAACCCTCTCTGTCTTACTGAAGTCTACATAAAGTCTTAACGGCATAACGGCAGTGCATTTAGAAGAATTCCGTTATCTTATATTTAGGTATAAATTTGATTTTCTGGTATGTACACATTTAGCAAGCGATATCGAAATGCTTCAAATCATTAGTTTAACATATTTAAGTTAATTAAGCTTCTTTAACGTATTGAAGTTGATATAAAGCCATGGCGGCATAACGTTAGTACATTTGGAAGAATTCCGTAGTCTTATATTTAGGTATAAAGTCGATTTTCTTGTATATACAAATTCAGCAATCGACATCGAAATGCTTCAAATCATTAGTTTAACATATTTAAGCTAATTAACCCTCTTTATCTTACTGAAGTCTACAAAAGCCTTAACGGCATAACGACAGTGCATTTAGAAGAATTCCGTAATCTTAATTTAGGTATAAAGTCGATTTTCTTGTATTTACATATTTAGCAATCGATATCGAAATGCTTCAAATAACTGGATTAGCATATTTAGGTTAATTGACCTTCTTTATCTTACCGAATTTTTCATAACGCCATAACGGCATAACGGCAGTATATTTGGGTGAATTCCGTAATTTTTATTTAGGTATAAAATCGATTTTCTTGTATATACACATTAAGCAATCGATATCAAAATGCTTCAAATCATTAGTTTAGCATATTTAAGTAAATTAACCTTCTTTAACGTACTGAAATTTACATAAAGCCTTAACGGTATAACTGCAGTGCATTTAGAAGAATTTCGTATTCTTATATTTAGGTATAAAGTCAATTTTCTTGTATGTACACATTTAGCAATCGATGTCGAAATGCTTCAAATCATTAGTTTAACATATTTAAGTTAATTAACCTTCTTTAACGTATTGAAGTTAATATAAAGCCATGGCGGCATAACGGCAGTGCATTTACAAGAATTCCGTAATTTTATATTTAGGTATAAAGTCGATTTTCTTGTATTTACATATTTAGCAATCGATAAAGAAATGCTTCAAGTCATTAGTTTAACATATTTAAGTTAATTAACCTTCTTTATCTTACTGAAGTATACATAAAGCCATAACGGTATATCGGCAGTGCATTTAGAAGAATTCCGTTATCTTATATTTAGGTATAAAATCGATTTTGTTGTATATATACATATAGCAATCGATATCGAAATGCTTCAAATCATTAGTTTAACATATTTAAGTTAATTAACCTTCTTTAACGTATTGAAGTTGATATGAAGCTATGGCGGCATAACGGCAGTTCATTTAGAAGAATTCCGTAATCTTATATTTAGGTATAAAGTCGATTTTGTTTTACATACACATTTAGCAATCGATATCGAAATTCTTCAAATCATTAGTTTAACATATTTAAGTTAATTAACCTTCTTTAACGTATTGAAGTTGATATGAAGCTATGGCGGCATAACGACCGTACTTTTGGAAGAATTCCGTAATCTTATGTTTAGGTATAAATTCGACTTTCTTGTATATACACATTTAGCAATCGATATCGAAATGCTTAAAATCTTTAGTTTAACATATTTAAGTTAATTAACCTTCTTTAACGTATTGAAGTTGACATAAAGCCATGGCGGCATAACGGCAGTGCATTTAGAAGAATTCCGTTATCTTATATTTAGGTATAAAGTCGATTTTGTTGTATATATGTGGAGTACTGGTTTATTAATACACGTCTGGGCGACGTGGTAGCCAAAATCCAACTGTTATGCTTAGCTTAGAATTTAATATCTTATATGCTTAGTTAGCTAACGGTGATCGACAAGCATCAGGTGATGCTGCTGTCAATATGTAATGCATTATTATGATAGCTTAATTAATGTATGAAAAAAGAGAAAGAAGTACTGTAACTCTTAGGATAACAATGTAAAGTAGAATGTAGGATAACTTAACCTTTAGTTGTACTAATATAAATGAACTTATTATTAACCTGTAAATGCATTAATTAAATAAATTTAAAGATTTGTTAAATGTGGGTATCGCCACATATCTCCCCTGCGGGAAAAAAAAGAAAATGATAGCAATAATTTTTTTTTTTTTGAATTATGAAGATATTTTGAAGCGCACTCTTTTTTGACTTCTTTGTACTGTAGTAGAAAGATCAGGATTCACGTCGCTGGTAATTGTGTTGCTTAAGTTATTTCCAGACAAATTGGATTGTAGATGCTCGATATCGTCACTACAAAGATAAGCTGGTTTTAGGCGATCGATGGATATGTGTGCAGGTTTTCCATATAATAGCACTTTGTAGTATTTTTCATGTCTGTCCATAACTGGGAATGGTCCGTCATAGGGTGATGAAAATGATTGTTTTACTTTGTCGTTTCGAATAAAAACATGCGTTGAATTTGCGAGATCCTTTGAAATGAAGATTTTCTCTCGGTTATGACGAGAAGCAGGCGTAGGCGTTAGATTTTGAAACGCTTTTCTTAGCGTTTTAACGAGTTCAGGTGCTTCGATTGATTTATTTGATGGTGTTAAAAACTCCCCCGGGGAGTCGGACTGACTCACCAAAAACAATTTCTGCTGGTGTGGCTTGGACGTCTTCCTTGAATGCAGCTCGTAGTCCTAAGAGAACTGCAGGGAGGCATCGTACCAACTATCGTTATGGCAAAGAAGGGATGATTTGAGTTGTGGGTGAAAGCGTTCGATAATCCGTTTGATTGTGGGTGATAACTCGTTGTTCGTTGATGTTTGAAACCGAGGAGATCAGCGAGCTTCCTGAAGAGGTCTGATTCGAATTGTCCTCCAAGGTCGGTTGTTATTCGAAGTGGGACTCCAAAGTAGGAAATCCAAGTTTGCATGAGTGCATGTGCTACTCGGTCGACTGTGCCGTCAATAAGTGGTGCGGCTGCTGGATAGCGCGTGAATCGGTCGATTATTGTGAGACATTTGGTGTGTCCTTTTGAAAGCGGGAGTGTCACCAAATCTATGTGGATATGTTCAAATCGACGCGAAGGTGGTTGGAATGTTGCAATGGGTGAAATTGTATGACGTGAAATTTTATTCCTTTGACATTGAATGCATGCTTTGGTCCATGTGATGCAATCCTTGTTGATTGATGGCCAAACATATCTTTTTGTGATAAGACGTCTTGTAGCTCGGCGACCAGGGTGTGAGACTGAATGAAGAGTCTCAAAAATTCGCCGTCTTAGTTGTTTTGGAACGAACGGACGTGCTGTACCTGTAGATATGTCACAGTATATAGCAATGTCCGTGGTATTGCTGTTGATTTTGCGTAGCTCTAATGGTGTATTCGAGCTGTTGAGTAGTTGTTGAAGTTCTGCGTCGTTGGTTTGAGCGCATGCAAGTTCTTCGGATGTTACTGCTGTGTGAATGGCATCGACTCGAGATAAAGCGTCCGCAACGATATTGCTGGAACCGGATATGTGCCGTATATCGGTGGTAAACTGACCGATATAATCAAGTCGTCGAAATTGCCATGGTGAAGCGCGTTCAGGCTTCTGTTTGAATGCGTGCATTAAAGGTTTGTGATCAGTGTAGATTGCGATGTGTCGTCCCTCAAAAATATGACGAAAATATTTCACTGCTTCGTAGACTGCGTTGAGTTCACGATCGTAGGTCGATCGTTTTTGAACAGATGGTGCAAGTTTGCGACTAAAGAATGCAAGCGGTTGCCAATGTTCGCCAATACGTTGCTGAAGCGCGGCACCTATTCCGCATTCAGATGCGTCTGAAAAGATGGCCCACTCGGATTTGCTGTCCGGATGTGCCAAGAGTGTTGCGTTAGCGAGAGCTTTCTTGCAGTTTGTAAATGCGTTTTCAAGCGATGTTGTCCAGTTTATTGGATTTTTTCCGTTGATTTTAGGGCCTTCGAGTAGCGTGTTGAGTGGTGCGAGTAAGTTTGCTGCGTTCTTAATAAATTTTCGGTAAAAGTTGATTGTACCAATGAAGTTTCGTAGTTTGGTGATTGTTGAAGGACGAGGATAGTCGGTGATGACTTTGACTCGTTCCGGAAGTGGTTTTATTCCATGGGCGGATATTGTATACCCTAGGAACTCGATATGTTTGAGACCTAGACATGTTTTTGTTGGGTTGATGACTAAGCTATAGTGTTGAAGGCGTTGAAAGACGATACGCAAATGTTGTTTGTGCTCTGCTTCGTTGGCAGATGCGACCAGCAGATCATCGATGTATGCAAAAACGAAAGGTAGATCTCGGGTTACCTCATCGATGAAGCGTTGAAAGGTCTGAGCTGCGTTTCGGAGTCCGAAGGTCATAAATGGAAACTCAAAGAGACCAAACGGTGTGATTATAGCCGTTTTTTGGACGTCTTCCTCAGCTACTGGAATTTGATTGAAGGCACGAATTAGGTCGATGGTTGAATAGCAATGTGTACCGTGTAAGTTTTCGGTGAAATCTTCTAAGCATCGAACTGGGTACCGATCTGGTATGGTACGTTCGTTGAGACGACGGTAATCGCCACATGGGCGCCATTCACCACTCTTTTTGGGCGCCAGATGTAGAGGTGATGACCAAGGGCTATCGGATGGTCTTGCAACACCCAGGTTGATCATCTTTTGAAATTCAGCTTTTGCGATTTTTAGTCGTTCGGGAGCTAATCGCCGAGCACGACTGCTGACTGGAACGCCAGGCGTTGTCTTTATGTGATGTTGCGTCGTATGTGAAATTTGTTTGGGTTCACCATCGGGATGTGTAATCTTGGGATATTCGGCAAGCAGTTGCCAAAATCCTGATGATTGATTCGGCTGTTGGAGTTTGATCGACTGCACAGTCACGCTTTTGGTTGTACCTGAGGTGCACAGTCGTGTGGTTTCGTCGATGAGTCGTTTGGGTTTTTTAGATCGACGAGTATGCCGTAGTGTGAAAGTAAATCAGCGCCAATGATTGGATTAGACACATCTGCCAGTATGAAACGCCATGTTAGCGCTCTGCGAAGGCCCATGTTTAAAGCGATTGTTACGACACCATAAGTATTAACGGGTGTTCCGTTAACTGCGATGAGTTGGTAGCCGGTCGCCATCTTCGTGTTAGTTGACCGTTTGTGAGGGTAGACAGAAACTTCGGAGCCTGTGTCCACTAGAAATTGTGTGTGTAAGTGGCGGTCCGTGATGAAGAGGCGGTACGATGGTGGAAGAGAGGCGCTTTCCGCCGCTAACGTCTCTCTGCTGCGTTTCCCGCTTGTTGGCAATCCGGTGTGCATTTTTTAGCCAGGCTGCCAAACTTTTTGTGATACCAGCAGGTGTTACTGGTGGACATGGCAGGAGAAACCGATCTGCTTCTGTTGATGCGTTGTGAACGAAAACGTTTTCGTCCAGTGGTTTGAGGGTGTTTAAAAGCTTCTGAAGACTTCTCGTGATGTGAGCAAGTTGTTGCTCTACGGCTGTAAAATTTGAGTCGTGCGTTGCTGTAAGCGATGTTGCAGCTATATTATGCCCTTGAAAAGGTTGAAGAACATCATGTAAACGATCCGCGGCTTCGCTTAATGGTTGTAGCTCGGCCGTGCGTTGTGCAACCAAACATGCGCGCATTTGGTCGGGGAGATGTGAGAGCCACCTTGCTCTTAATACTTCCTCATCTATGTCCGGAACTAAACTTCGAAGGTGTCGCAGATGTTGGGAGGGCGTTCTGTCGCCGAGGCACTCACCGTCCAGAAGTTGTAGGATTTTTGCTTCTCTCGACTTTGAATAGCAAGCAATTAGTGTGGTCTTTAAAAGTTGATAGGGTTTGTCGACTGGTGGATTTAAAATGATATCTTCAGCGTCAGCAGCTATGCGCGTGTCTATCAACGGAATCGTGTGGTGGAATTTGTCCACCTCGCTCGTGACGTTGTGATTGCGGAATTGTGATTCTAATTGCGCGAACCAGAGGGCTGGCCTGTCTTGGTTGAAGCTTGGAACACGTATTGTCGCAGGGCTGGAATTGTTTCCCCGGAACATGGAAGGCTTCGGTAGGCGTGGCGTATCATCGTCGGCAGGCATTTCGGATAATATTTAATTAATAAATATAGAAAATATCAAAAAAAAGTTACGAAATGTTGTACTGGTTGTACAAAACGCTGCCAGATGATTGTTGAGTGGTGTGACTTTAGCCTCGTGTCACCTTCAGTGGTGTGGTCCGCTATTGGTAACGGGCCGCTTGCTGTAAAAATTCCACCGTTGATGCAAGGTGACCGCTAAAATCACGTCGGGGTCACCAATTGTGGAGTACTGGTTTATTAAAACACGTCTGGGCGACGTGGTAGCCAAAATCCAACTGTTATGCTTAGCTTAGAATTTAATATCTTATATGCTTAGTTAGCTAACGGTGATCGACAAGCATCAGGTGATGCTGCTGTCAATATGTAATGCATTATTATGATAGCTTAATTAATGTATGTAAAAGAGAAAGAAGTACTGTAACTCTTAGGATAACAATGTAAAGTAGAATGTAGGATAACTTAACCTTTAGTTGTACTAATATAAATGAACTTATTATTAACCTGTAAATGCATTAATTAAATAAATTTAAAGATTTGTTAAATGTGGGTATCGCCACATATACACATTTAGCAATCGATATCGAGATGCTTCAAATCATTAGTTTAACATATTTCAGTTAACTAACCTTCTTTATCTTACTGAAGTTTACATAAAGCCATAACGGTATAACGGCAGTGCATTTGGAAGAATTCCGAAAACTTATATTTAGGTTTAAAGTCGATTTTTTTGTATATACATATTTAGCAATCGATATCGAGATGCTTCGCCTCATTAGTTTAACATATTTAAGTTAAAAAACCTTCTTTTAACGAACTGAATTTGGCATAAAGCTATGGCGGCATAAGGGCAGTGCATGTAGAATAATTCCGTTATATTATATTTAATTATAAAGCCGATTTTCTTGTATATACACATTTAGCAATCGATACCGAAATGCTTCAAATCATTTGTTTAACATATTTAAGTTAATAAACCTTCTTTATGTATATATACAACAAAATCGATTTTATACCTAAATATAAGATAACGGAATTCTTCTAAATGCACTGCCGATATACCGTTATGGCTTTATGTATACTTCAGTAAGATAAAAAAGGTTAATTAACTTAAATATGTTAAACTAATGACTTGAAGCATTTCGTTATCGATTGCTAAATATGTAAATACAAGAAAATCGACTTTATACCTAAATATAAAATTACGGAATTCTTGTAAATGCACTGCCGTTATGCCGCCATGGCTTTATATTAACTTCAATACGTTAAAGAAGGTTAATTAACTTAAATATGTTAAACTCATGATTTGAAGCATTTCGACATCGATTGCTAAATGTGTACATACAAGAAAATTGACTTTATACCTAAATATAAGAATACGGAATTCTTCTAAATGCACTGCAGTTATACCGTTAAGGCTTTATGTAAATTTCAGTACGTTAAAGAAGGTTAATTTACTTAAATATGC
>JAPZAG010003355.1:0-11123 GCA_027475135.1 Bactrocera correcta | reverse complement strand
TAAAGAAGGTTAATTAACTTAAATATGTTAAACTAATGATTTGAAGCATTTCGATATCGCTTGCTAAATGAGTATATACAAGAAAGTCGAATTTATACCTAAATATAAAATTTACGGATTTTTCAAATGCCTGCCGTTATCCGAAGGCTTTATTAACCCTTAAATTGTTAAAAAAGTTAATTAGCTTAAATATGTTAAACTAATGATTTGAAGCATTTCGATATCGCTTGCTAAATGAGTATTTACAAGAAAGTCGAATTTATACTTAAATATAAGATTACGGAATTTTTCCAAATGTGCTGTCGTTATGCCGCCATGGCTTTATATCAACTTCAATTCGTTAAAGAAGGTTAATTAACTTAAATATGTTAAACTAATAATTTGAAGCATTTCGATATCGATAGCTAAATGGGTATATACAAGAAAATCGACTTTATACCTAAATATAAGATTACGGAATTCTTCCAAATGTGCTGTCGTTATGCCGCCATGGCTTTATATCAACTTCAATTCGTTAAAGAAGGTTAATTAACTTAAATATGTTAAACTAATGATTTGAAGCATTTCGATATCGCTTGCTAAATGAGTATATACAAGAAAGTCGAATTTATACCTAAATATAAGATTACGGAATTTTTCCAAATGTGCTGTCGTTATGCCGCCATGGCTTTATATCAACTTCAATTCGTTAAAGAAGGTTAATTAGCTTAAATATGTTAAACTAATGATTTGAAGCATTTCGATATCGCTTGCTAAATGAGTATTTACAAGAAAGTCGAATTTATACCTAAATATAAGATTACGGAATTTTTCCAAATGTGCTGTCGTTATGCCGCCATGGCTTTATATCAACTTCAATTCGTTAAAGAAGGTTAATTAACTTAAATATGTTAAACTAATGATTTGAAGCATTTCGATATCGATAGCTAAATGTGTATATACAAGAAAATCGACTTTATACCTAAATATAAGATTACGGAATTTTTCCAAATGTGCTGCCGTTATGTCGCCATGGCTTTATATCAACTTCAATACGTTAAAGAAGGTTAATTAACTTAAATATGTTAAACTAATGATTTGAAGCATTTCGATATCGCTTGCTAAATGAGTATATACAAGAAAGTCGAATTTATACCTAAATATAAATTTATAACATTACGGATTTCTTCTAAATGCACTGCCGTTATACCGTTAAGGCTTTATGTAGACCTCATTAAGCTAAAAAATGTTTATTAACTTAATATGTTAAACTAATGATTTGAAGCATTTCGATATCGATAGCTAAATGTGTATATACAAGAAAATCGACTTTATACCTAAATATAAGATTACGGAATTTTTCCAAATGTGCTGTCGTTATGCCGCCATGGCTTTATGTCAACTTCAATACGTTAAAGAAGGTTAATTAACTTAAATATGTTAAACTAATGATTTGAAGCATTTCGATATCGATAGCTAAATGTGTATATACAAGAAAATCGACTTTATACCTAAATATAAGATTACGGAATTTTTCCAAATGTGCTGTCGTTATGCCGCCATGGCTTTATATCAACTTCAATACGTTAAAGAAGGTTAATTAACTTAAATATGTTAAACTAATGATTTGAAGCATTTCGATATCGCTTGCTAAATGAGTATATACAAGAAAGTCGCATTTATACCTAAACATAAAAATATAACATTACGGATTTCTTCTAAATGCACTGCCGTTATACCGTTAAGGCTTTATGTAGACCTCATTAAGCTAAAAAATGTTTATTAACTTAATATGTTAAACTAATGATTTGAAGCATTTCGATATCGATATGTAAATGTGTATATAAAAGAAAATCCACTTTATACCTAAATATAAGATTACGGAATTCTTCCAAATGCACTGCCGTTATGGCTTTATGTCAACTTCAGTGCGTTAAAGAAGGTTAATTAACTTAAATATGTTAAACTAATGATTTGAAGCATTTCGATATCGATAGCTAAATGTGTATATAAAAGAAAATCGACTTTATACCTAAATATAAGATTACGCAATTTTTCCAATTGTGCTGTCGTTATGCCGCCATGGCTTTATATCAACTTCAATACGTTAAAGAAAGTTAATTAACTTAAATATGTTAAACTAATGATTTGAAGCATTTCGATATCGCTTGCTAAATGAGTAAATACAAGAAAGTCGAATTTATACCTAAATATAACATAACGGATTTCTTCTAAATGCACTGCCGTTATACCGTTAAGGCTTTATGTAGACCTCATTAAGCAAAAAAATGCTTATTAACTTAATATGTTAAACTAATGATTTGAAGCATTTCGATATCGATAGCTAAATGTGTATATACAAGAAAATCGACTTTATACCTAAATATAAGATTACGGAATTTTTCCAAATGTGCTGTCGTTATGCCGCCATGGCTTTATATCAACTTCAATACGTTAAAGAAGGTTAATTAACTTAAATATGTTAAACTAATGATATGAAGCATTTCGATATCGCTTGCTAAATGTGTATATAAAAGAAAATCGAATTTATACCTAAATATAAGATAACGGAATTCTTCTAAACGCACTGCCGTTATGCCGTTAGAGCTTTATGTAGACTTCAGTAAGATAGAGGGGAATAATTAACTTAAATATGTTAAACTTATGATTTGAAGCATTTAGATATCGATTGCTAAATATGTAAATACAAGAAAATCGACTTTGTACCTAAATATAAGATTACGGAATTCTTCTAAATGCACTGCAGTTATACCGCTAAGGCTTTGTGTAGACTTCAGTGTGTTAAAGAGGGTTTATTATAAATAACTTGAAAATGTAAAACTAATGATTTGAAGCATTTCGATATCGATTGCTAAATGTGTATATACAAGAAAATCGACTTTATACCTAAATATAAGATTACGGAATTTTTCCAAATGTGCTGTCGTTATGCCGCCATGGCTTTATGTCAACTTTAGTTCGTTAAAGAAGGTTTGTTAACTTAAATATATTAAACTAATGATTTGAAGCATTTCGATATCGATTGCTAAATGCGTATATTGAACAAAATCGACTTTATACCTAAATATGTCAACTTCAGTTCGCTAAAGGAAGTTTATTAACTTAAATATGTTAAACCCGTTATCTGAAGCATTTTTATATCGATTTCGAAATATATATATACAAGAAAATCGACTTTATACCTGAATAAAAGATAACGGAATTCTTCTACATGCACTGCCGTTATGCCGTTAAGGCTTTTGTAGATTTCAGTACGAAAAAGAGGGTTAATTAACTTAAATATGTTAAACTAATGTTTTGAAGCATTTCGATATCTATTGCTAAATGAGCATATACAAGAAAATCGACTTTATACCTAAACATAGGATAACGGAATTCTTCCAAATGCACTGCCGTTAACCCGCCATGGCTTTATATCAACTTCAGTTCGTTAAAGAAGGTTTGTTAACTTAGATATGTTAAACTAATGATTTGAAGCATTTCGATATCGATTGCTAAATGCGTATATTGAACAAAATCGACTTTATACCTAAATATAAGATTACGGAACTCTTCCAAATGCACTGCCGTTATGCCGTCAAGGCTGTTGTAGACTTCAGTAAGATAAAGAGGATTAATTAACTTAAATCTGTTAAACTAATGATGTGAAGCATTTCGATATCGATTGCTAAATGTGTATATACAAGAAAATCGACTTTATACCTAAATATAAGATTACGGAATTGTTCCAAATGTACTGTCGTTATGCCGCCATGGCTTTGTATCACCTTCAATACGTTAAAGAAGGTTTATTAACTTAAATATGTTAAACTAATGATTTGAGGCATTTCGATATCGATTGCTAAATGTGTATGTACAACAAAATCGACTTTATACCTAAATATAAGATAACGGAATTAATATAAATATACTGCCGTTATGCCGTTATGGCTTTATGTAAGCTTCAGTAAGATAAAGAAGGTTAATTAACTTAAATATGCTAAACCAGTTATTTGAATCATTTCGATATCGATTGCAAAATGTGTATGTACAAGGAAATCGACTTTATGCCTAAATATAAGACTACGGAATTCTTCCAAATGTACTGTCGTTATGCCGCCATGGCTTTATATCAACTTCAATACGTTAAAGAAGGTTAATTAACTTAAATATGTTAAACTTATGATTTGAAGCATTTCGATAACGCTTGCTAAATGAGTAAATACAACAAAATCGACTTTATACCTAAATATAAAATTATAACATTACGGATTTCTTCTAAATGCACTGCCGTTATACCGTTAAGGCTTTATGTAGACCTCATTAAGCTAAAAAAATGTTTATTATCTTAATATGTTAAACTAATGATTTGAAGCATTTCGATATCGATAGCTAAATGTGTATATACAAGAAAATCGACTTTATACCTAAATATAAGATTATGGAATTTTTCCAAATGTGCTGTCGTTATGCCGCCATGGCTTTATATCAACTTCAATACGTTAAAGAAGGTTAATTAACTTAAATATGTTAAACTAATGATTTGAAGCATTTCGATATCGCTTGCTAAATGAGTATATACAAGAAAGTCGAATTTATACCTTAATATAACATTACGGATTTCTTCTAAATGCACTGCCGTTATACCGTTAAGGCTTTATGTAGACCTCATTAAGCTAAAAAATGTTTATTAACTTAATATGTTAAACTAATGATTTGAAGCATTTCGATATCGATAGCTAAATGTGTATATACAAGAAAATCGACTTTATACCTAAATATAAGATTACGGAATTTTTCCAAGTGTGCTGTCGTTATGCCGCCATGGCTTTATATCAACTTCAATACGTTAAAGAAGGTTAATTAACTTAAATATGTTAAACTAATGATTTGAAGCATTTCGATATCGCTTGCTAAATGAGTATATACAAGAAAGTCGAATTTATACCTAAATATAAGATTACGGAATTCTTGCAAATGCACTGCCGTTATGGCTTTATATCAACTTCAGTGCGTTAAAGAAGGTTAATTAACTTAAATATGTTAAACTAATGATTTGAAGCATTTCCATATCGATAGCTAACTGTGTATATACAAGAAAATCGACTTTATACCTAAATATAAGATTACGGAATTTTTCCAAATGTGCTGTCGTTATGCCGCCATGGCTTTGTATCAACTTGAATACGTTAAGGAAGGTTAATTAACTTAAATATGTTAAACTAATGATTTGAAGCATTTCGATATCGCTTGCTAAATGAGTATATACAAGAAAGTCGCATTTATACCTAAATATAAAAATATAACATTACGGATTTCTTCTAAATGCACTGCCGTTATACCGTTAAGGCTTTATGTAGACCTCATTAAGCTAAAAAATGTTTTTTAACTTAATATGTTAAACTAATGATTTGAAGCATTTCCATATCGATATGTAAATGTGTATATAAAAGAAAATCCACTTTATACCGAAATATAAGATTACGGAATTCTTCCAAATGCACTGCCGTTATGGCTTTATATCAACTTCAGTGCGTTAAAGAAGGTTAATTAACTTAAATATGTTAAACTAATGATTTGAAGCATTTCGATATCGATAGCTAAATGTGTATATAAAAGAAAATCGACTTTATACCTAAATATAAGATTACGGAATTTTTCCAAATGTGCTGTCGTTATGCCGCCATGGCTTTATATCAACTTAATTAACTTAAATATGTTAAACTAATGATTTGAAGCATTTCGATATCGCTTGCTAAATGAGTATATACAAGAAAGTCGAATTTATACCTAAATATAACAATACGGATTTCTTCTAAATGCACTGCCGTTATACCGTTAAGGCTTTTGTAGACTTCAGTAAGATAAAGAGGATTAATTAACTTAAATCTGTTAAACTAATGATGTGAAGCATTTCGATATCGATTGCTAAATGTGTATATACAAGAAAATCGACTTTATACCTAAATATAAGATTACGGAATTGTTCCAAATGTACTGTCGTTATGCCGCCATGTTTTTGTATCACCTTCAATACGTTAAAGAAGTTTTATTAACTTAAATATGTTAAACTAATGATTTGAAGCATTTCGATATCGATTGCTAAATGTGTATGTACAACAAAATCGACTTTATACCTAAATATAAGATAACGGAATTCATATAAATATACTGCCAATATGCCGTTATGGCTTTATGTAAGCTTCAGTAAGATAAAGAAGGTTAATTAACTTAATTATGTTAAACTAATGATTTGAGGCATTTCGATATCGATAGCTAAATGTGTATGTACAAGAAAATCGACTTTATGCCTAAATATAAGACTGCGGAATTCTTCCAAATGTACTGTCGTTATGCCGCCATGGCTTTATATCAACTTCAATACGTTAAAGAAGGTTAATTAACTTAAATATGTTAAACTAATGATTTGAAGCATTTCGATATCGCTTGCTAAATGAGTATATACAAGAAAGTCGAATTTATACCTAAATATAACAATACGGATTTCTTCTAAATGCACTGCCGTTATACCGTTAAGGCTTTTGTAGACTTCAGTAAGATAAAGAGGATTAATTAACTTAAATCTGTTAAACTAATGATGTGAAGCATTTCGATATCGATTGCTAGATGTGTATATACAAGAAAATCGACTTTATACCTAAATATAAGATTACGGAATTGTTCCAAATGTACTGTCGTTATGCCGCCATGGCTTTGTATCACCTTCATTACGTTAAATAAGTTTTATTAACTTAAATATGTTAAACTAATGATTTGAAGCATTTCGGTATCGATTGCTAAATGTGTATGTACAACAAAATCGACTTTATACCTAAATATAAGATAACGGAATTCATATAAATATACTGCCGTTATGCCGTTATGGCTTTATATAAGCTTCAGTAAGATAAAGAGGGTTAATTAACTTAAATATGCTAAACCAGTTATTTGAATCATTTCGATATCGATTGCAAAATGTGTATGTACAAGAAACTCGAATTTATGCCTAAATATAAGATTACGGAATTCTTCCAAATGTACTGTCGTTATGCCGCCATGGCTTTATATCAACTTCAATACGTTAAAGAAGGTTAATTAACTTAAATATGTTAAACTAATGATTTGAAACATTTCGATATCGCTTGCTAAATGAGTATATACAAGAAAGTCGAATTTATACCTTAATATAACATTACGGATTTCTTCTAAATGCACTGCCGTTATACCGTTAAGGCTTTATGTAGACCTCATTAAGCTAAAAAATGTTTATTAACTTAATATGTTAAACTAATGATTTGAAGCATTTCGATATCGATATGTAAATGTGTATATAAAAGAAAATCTACTTTATACCTAAATATAAGATTACGGAATTCTTCCAAATGCACTGCCGTTATGGCTTTATGTCAACTTCAGTGCGTTAAAGAAGGTTAATTAACTTAAATATGTTAAACTAATGATTTGAAGCATTTCGATAACGCTTGCTAAATGAGTAAATACAACAAAATCGACTTTATACCTAAATATAAAATTATTCCATTACGGATTTCTTCTAAATGCACTGCCGTTATACCGTTAAGGCTTTATGTAGACCTCATTAAGCTAAAAAAATGTTTATTAACTTAATATGTTAAACTAATGATTTGAAGCATTTCGATATCGATAGCTAAATGTGTATATACAAGAAAATCGACTTTATACTAAATATAAGATTACGGAATTTTTCCAAATGTTCTGTCGTTATGCCGCCATGGCTTTATATCAACTTCAATACGTTAAAGAAGGTTAATTAACTTAAATATGTTAAACTAATGATTTGAAGCATTTCGATAACGCTTGCTAAATGAGTATATACAAGAAAGTCGAATTTATAACTAAATATAACATTACGGATTTCTTCTAAATGCACTGCCGTTATACCGTTAAGGCTTTATGTAGACCTCATTAAGCTAAAAAATGTTTATTAACTTAATATGTTAAACTAATAATTTGAAGCATTTCGATATCGATAGCTAAATGTGTATATACAAGAAAATCGACTTTATACCTAAATATAAGATTACGGAATTTCTCCAAGTGTGCTGTCGTTATGCCGCCATGGCTTTATATCAACTTCAATACGTTAAAGAAGGTTAATTAACTTAAATATGTTAAACTAATGATTTGAAGCATTTCGATATCGCTTGCTAAATGAGTATATACAAGAAAGTCGAATTTATGCCTAAATATAAGGTTACGGAATTCTTGCAAATGCACTGCCGTTATGGCTTTATATCAACTTCAGTGCGTTAAAGAACGTTTAATTAACTTAAATATGTTAAACTAATGATTCGAAGCATTTCGGTATCGATTGCTAAATGTGTATATACAAGCAAAATCGACTTTATACCTAAATATAAGATTACGGAATTCTTTCCAAATCGAGCTGTCGTTATGCCGCCATGGCTTTAGTATCAACTTCAATACGTTAAAGGAAGGTTAATTAACTTAAATATGTTAAACTAATGATTTGAAGCATTTCGATATCGATTGCTAAATGCGTATATACAACAAAAGTCGACTTTATACCTAAATATAAATATAATACGGAATTCTTCTAAATGCACTGCGTTATGCCGTCATGGCTTTATGTAGCACCTCATTACGGTAAAAATGATTAACTAACTTAAATATGTTAAACTAATGACTTTGAAGCATTTCGATATCGATTGCTAAATGTGTATGTACAACAAAACCGACTTTATACCTAAATATAAGATAACGGAATTCATATATAATACTGCCGGAATTCATATATATACTGCCGTTATGCCGTTATTGCTTTATGTAAACTTCAGTAAGATAAAGAAGGTTAATTAACTGAAATATGCTAAACCAGTTATTTGATGCATTTCGATATCGATTGCTAAATGTGTAAATACAAGAAAATCGACTTTATACCTAAATATAAAATTATAACATTACGGAATTCTTCTAAATGCACTGCCGTTATACCGTAAAGGCTTTATGTAGATAAGCTAAAAAGCGTTTATTAACTTAAGTATGTTAAACTAATGATTTGAAGCATTTCGATATCGATAGCTAGATGTGTATATACAAGAAAACCGACTTTATACCTAAATATAAGATTACGGAATTCTTCTTAATGCACTGCCGTTATGCCGCCATGGCCTTAAGCCAACTTCAGTTCGTTAAAGAAGGTTTATTAATTTAAATATGTTAAACCAGTTATTTGAAGCATTTCGACATCGATTGCTTGATGCATACATACCAGAAAATCGACTTTATACCTAAATATAAGACTACGGAATTCTTCTAAATGTACTGTCGTTATGCCGCCATGGCTTTATATCAACTTCAATACGTTAAAGAAGGTTAATTAACTTAAATATGTTAAACTAATGATTTGAAGCATTTCGATATCGAGTTTTGAATGCGTATGGACAACAAAATCGACTTTATACCTAAATATAAGATAACGGAATTCATATAAATATAGTGCCGTTATGCCGTTATGGCTTTATGTTAACTTCAGTAAGATAAAGAAGGTTAATTAACTTAAATATGCTAAACCCGTTATTTGAAGCATTTCAATATCGATTGCTAAATGTGTAAATACAAGAAAATCGACTTTGTACCTAAATATAAAAATATAACATTACGGAATTCTTCTAAATACACTGCCGTTATACCGTTAAAGCTTTATGTAGACTTCAGTAAGCTAAAAAGCTTTTATTAACTCTATATATTAAACTAATAATAAGAAGCATTTCGATATCGATAGCTAAATGTGTATATACAAGAAAATCGACTTTATACCTAAATATAAGATTACAGAATTCTTCTACATGCACTGCCGTTATGCCGCCATGGCTATATGCCAACTTCAGATCGTTAAAGAAGGTTTATTAACTTAAATATGTTAAACGAATGATGTGAAGCATTTCGATATCGATTGCTAAATGTTTATATACAAGAAAATTGACTTTATACCTAAATATAAGACTGCGGAATTCTTCCAGATGTACTGTCGTTATGCCGCCATGGCTTTATATCAACTTCAATACGTTAAAGAAGGTTAATTAAATTAAATATGTTAAACATATGATTTGAAGCATTTCGATATCGATTGCTAAATGCGTATATACACCAAATTCGACTTTATACCTAAATATAAGATTACGGAACTCTTCTACCTGCAATGTCGTAATGCCGCCATGGCTTTATATCACCTTCATTACGTTAAAGAAGGTTAATTAACTTAAATATGTTAAACTAACGATTTGAAGCATTTCGATATCGATTGCTAAATGCGTATGTACAACAAAATCGACTTTATACCTAAATATAAGATAACGGAATTCATATAAATATACTGCCGTTATGCCGTTATGGCTTTATGTAAACTTCATTAAGATAAAGAAGGTTAATTAACTTAAATATGCTAAACCAGTTATTTGAAGCATTTCGATATATATTGTTAAATGTGTAAATACAAGAAAATCGACTTTATACCTAAATATAAGATTACGGAGTTCTTCCAAATGCACTGCCGATATACCGTTATGGCTTTATGTACACTTCAGTAAGAAAAATAAGGTTAATTAACTTAAATATGTTAAACTAATGAGTTGAACCACCTCGATATCGATTGCTAATGTGTATATACAACAAAATCGACTTTATACCTAAATATAAGATTACGGAATTCTTCTAAATGCACTGCCGTTATGCCGCTATGGCTTTAAGCCAACTTCAGATCGCTAAAGAAGGTTTATTAACTTAAATATGTTAAACTAATGATTTGAAGCAATTCGATATCGATAGTTAAATGTGTATATACAAGAAAATCGACTTTATACCTAAATATAAGATTACGGAATTCTTCTAAATACACTGCCGTTATGCCGCCATGGCCTTAAGCCAACTTCAGTTCGTTAAAGAAGGTTAAATATCTTAAATATGTTAAACTAATGATTTGAAGCAATTCGATATCGATAGCTAAATGTGTATATACAAGAAAATCGATTTTATACCTAAATATAAGATTACGGAATTCTTCTAAATGTACTGTCGTTATGCCGCCATGGCTTTATATCAACTTCAATACGTTAAAGAAGGTTAATTAACTTAAATATGTTAAA
>JAPZAG010003354.1:0-11133 GCA_027475135.1 Bactrocera correcta | reverse complement strand
GTTATAATTTTATATTTAGGTATAAATCGATTTTCTTGTATTTACACATTTAGCAATCGATATCGAAATGCATCAAATAACTGGTTTAGCATATTTCAGTTAATTAACCTTCTTTATCTTACTGAAGTTTACATAAAGCAATAACGGCATAACGGCAGTATTCTATATGAATTCCGTTATCTTATTTTAGGTATAAAGTCGATTTTGTTGTACATACACATTTAGCAATCGATATCGAAATGCTTCAAGTCATTAGTTTAACATATTTAAGTTAGTTATCCTTCTTTACCGTAATGAAGGTGATATAAAGCCATGGCGGCATAACGACAGTGCATTTAGAAGAATTCCGTAATCTTATATTTAGGTATAAAGTCGATTTTGTTGTATATACGCATTTAGCAATCGATATCGAAATGCTTCAAATCATTAGTTTAACATATTTAAGTTAATTAACCTTCTTTAACGTATTGAAGTTGATATAAAGCCATGGCGGCATAACGACAGTAGATTTGGAAGAATTCCGTAATCTTATATTTAGGTATAAAGTCGATTTTGTTGTATATACACATTTAGCAATCGATACCGAAATGCTTAAAATCATTAGTTTAACATATTTAAGTTAACTAACCTTCTTTATCTTACTGAAGTTTACATAAAGCCAAAACGGTATAACGGCAGTGCATTTGGAAGAATTCCGTAATCTTATATTTAGGTAAAAAGTCGATTTTCTTGTATATACACATTTAGCTATCGATGTCGAAATGCTTCAAATCATTCGTTTAACATATTTAAGTTAGTTAACCTTTTTTAACGTAATAAAGGTGATATAAAGCCATGGCGGCATAACGACAGTAGTTTTGGAAGAATTCCGTAATCTTATATTAAGGTATAAAGTCGGCTTTGTTGTATATACACATTTAGCAATCAATATCGAAATGCTTCAAATCATTAGTTTAACATATTTAAGTTAACTAACCTTCTTTATCTTACTGAAGTTTACATAGAGCCAAAACGGTATAACGGCAGTGCATTTGGAAGAATTCCGTAATCTTATATTTAGGTAAAAAGTCGATTTTCTTGTATATACACATTTAGCAACGATATCGAAATGCTTCAAATCAGTAGTTTACCATATTTAAGTTAACTAACCTTCTTTATCTGACTGAAGTTTACGTAAAGCCATGGCGGCATAACGACAGTGCATTTAGAAGAATTCCGTAATCTTATATTTATGTATAAAGTCGATTTTGTTGTATATACGCATTTAGCAATCGATATCGAAATGCTTCGAATCATTAGTTTAACATATTTAAGTTAATTAACCTTCTTTTACGTATTGAAGTTTATGTAAAGCCATGGCAGCATAACGACAATACATTTGGAAGAATTCCGTTGTTTTACATTTATGTATAAAGTCGATATTCTTGTATATACACATTTAGCAATCGATATCGAAATGCTTCAAATCATTAGTTTAACATATTTAAGTTAATTAACCTTCTTTAACGAACGGAATTTGGCATAAAGCCATGGCGGCATAACGGCAGTGCATTTAGAAGAATTCCGTAATCTTATATTTAGGTATAAAGTCGAGTTTCTTGTATATACACATTTAGCAATCGATATCGAGATGGTTCAACTCATTAGTTTAACATATTTAAGTTAATAAACCTTCTTTAACGATCTGAAGTTGGTTAAAGCCATGGCGGCATAACGGCAGTGCATTTAGAAGAATTCCGTAATCTTATATTTAGGTACAAAGTCGTTTTTTTTGTATATACACATTTAGCTATCGATATCGAAATGCTTCAAATCGTTAGTTTAACATATTTCAGTTATTTAACCTTCTTTAACGTATTGAAGTTGATATAAAGCCATGGCGACATAACGACAGTGCATTTAGAAGAATTCCGTAATCTTATATTTAGGTATAAAGTCGATTTTCTTGTATATATACATTTTCCAGTCGATATCGAAAGGCTTCAAATAACTGGTTTAACATATTTAAGTTAATTAACCTTCTTTAACTAACGGATGTTGGCATAAAGCCATGGCGGCATAACGGCAGTGCATTTAGAAGAATTCCGTAGTCTTATATGTAGGCATAAAGTCGATTTTCTTGTATATACACATTTAGCAATCGATATCGAAATGCTTCACATCATTAGTTTAACATATTTAAGTTAATTAACCTTCTTTAACGAACGGAATTTGGCATAAAGCCATGGCGGCATAACGGCAGTGCATTTAGAAGAATTCCGTAATCTTATATTTAGGTATAAAGTCGAGTTTCTTGTATATACACATTTAGCAATCGATATCGAGATGGTTCAACTCATTAGTTTAACATATTTAAGTTAATAAACCTTCTTTAACGATCTGAAGTTGGTTAAAGCCATGGCTGCATAACGGCACTGCATTTGGAAGAATTCCGTAGTCTTATACGTAGGCAAAAAGTCGATTTTGTTGTATATACGCATTTAGCAATCGATATCGAAATGCTTCAAATAACTGGTTAAGCATATTTAGATTAATTTACCTTCTTTATCTTACTGAAGTTTACATAGAGCCATAACGGCATAACGGCAGTATATTTGGGTGAATTCTGTAATCTTGTATTTAGGTATAAAATCGATTCTCTTGTATATACACATTTAGCAATCGATAACGAAATGCTTCAAATCGTTAGTTTAACATATTTAAGTTAATTAACCTTCTTTCTCTGACTGAAGTTTACATAAAGCCATAACGGTATAACGCCAGCGCATTTGGAAGAATTCCGTAAACATATATTTAGGTATAATGTCGATTTTGTTGTATATACACAATAAGCAATCGATATCGAGATGCTTCAAATCATTATTTTTAACATATTTAAGTTAATTAACCTTCTTTAACGTATTGAAGTTGATATAAAGTCATGGCGGCATAACGACAGTACATTTGGAAGAATTCCGTAGTCTTATATTTAGGTATAAAGTCGATTTTCTTGTATATACACATTTAGCAATCGATACCGAAATGCTTCAAATAACTGGTTTAACATATTTAAGTTAATAAACCTTCTTTAACGAACGGACGTTGGCTTAAAGCCATGGCGGCATAACGGCAGTGCATTTAGAAGAACTCCGTAATCTTATATTTAGGTATAAAGTCGATTTTCTTGTATTTACACATTTAGCAATCGATATCGAAATGCATCAAATAACTGGTTTAACATATTTAAGTTAATTAATCTTCTTTATTTTACTGAAGTTTACATAAAGCCATAACGGCATAACGGCAGTATATTTATATGAATTCCGTTATCTTATATTTAGGTATAAAGTCGATTTTGTTGGATATCCGCATCTAGCAATCGATATCGAAATGCTTCAAATCATTAGTTTAACATATTTAAGTTAATTAACCTTCTTTAACGTATTGAAGTCGATATAAAGCCATGGCGGCATAACGACAGTACATTTGGAAGAATTCCGTAATCTTATATTTAGGTATAAAGTCGATTTTGTTGTATATACACATTTAGCAATCGATATCGAAATGCTTCAAATCATTAGTTTAACATATTTAAGTTAATAAACCTTCTTTAACCAACGGAAGTTGGTTAAAGCTATGGCGGCATAACGGCACTGCAATTTGGAAGAATTCCGTAGTCTTATATGTAGGCATAAAGTCGATTTTGTTGAGATGGTTCAACTCATTAGTTTAACATATTTAAGTTAATAAACCCTCTTTAACGATAAGTTAATTAACCTTCTTTAACGTATTGAAGTCGATATAAAGCCATGGCGGCATAACGGCACTGCATTTGGAAGAATTCTGTAATCTTATATTTAGGTATAAAATCGATTCTCTTGTATATACACATTTAGCAATCGATAACCAAATGCTTCAAATCATTAGTTTAACATATTTAAGTTAATTAACCTTCGTAAACGTATTGAAGTCGATATAAAGCCATAACGGTATAACGGCAGGGCATTTGGAAGAATTCCGTAATCTTTTATTTAGGTATAAAGTCGATATTGTTTTTTATACACAATTAGCAATCGATATCGAGATGGTTCAACTCATTATTTTAACATATTTATGTTAATAAACCTTCTTGAACGATCTGAAGTTGGTTTAAGCCATGGCGGTATAACGGCACTGCATTTGGAAGAATTCCGTAGTCTTATATTTAGGTATAAAGTCGATTTTGTTGTACGTACACATTTAGCAATCGATATCGAGATGGTGCAACTCATTAATTTAAATTACCAAACCCAAATTGCTTTATGTTCGCCCCACCTTGTTCAAATAGTTTACCCGCTAGAGCGTTATCAAAAGTGAAACAAAAATGTGCCAAGCGCCTGGTACGAGTAGAAGAAAGATATAAGGTTTTCCTAAGAGGTCTTTAAATTATCTAACCATTGCTTTATGTTTGACCCACCTCGTTCCAATAGTTTAGCCTCAGAGCGTTAGCAAAGTTGAAACAAAAATGTGACTATTGCCACGCCCCTGGTAGATGTAAAAGAAAGATCGAAGACTTTCCTGAGAGCTCTTTAAATTATCTAACCAATGCTTTATGTTTGACCCACCTCGTTTTAATAGTTTAGCCGCTAGAGTGTTAGCAAAGTTGAAACAAAAATGTGACTATTGCCAAGCCCCTGATAGGAGTAGAAGAAAGAACCAATGCTTTATGTTTGACTCACCTCGTTCAAATAGTTTACCCGCTAGGACCGTTATCAAAAGTGAAACAAAAATGTGACTATTTCCAAGCCCGTGATACGAGTAGAAGAAAGAGTGAAGATTTTCCTAAGAGCACTTTAAATTATCTAACCAATGCTTTATGTTTGACACACTTCGTTCCAATAGAGCGTTAGCAAAGTTGAAACAAAAATGTGACTATTGCCAAGCCCCTGGTAGGAGTAGAATAAAGATTGAAGACTTTCCTGAGAGCTCTTTTAATTAGCTAACCAATGCTTTATAATCGACCCACCTCGTTCAAATAGTTTAGCATCAGAGCGTCAGCAAATTTGAAACAAAAATGTGATTATTGCCAAGCCCCTGGTAGGAGTAGAAGAAAGATTTTAGACTTTCCTGAAAGATCTTTAATTTATCTAACCAATGCTTTATGTTCTAATAGTTTAGCCTCAGAGCGTTAGCAAAGTTGAAACAAAAATGTAACTATTGCCAACCCCCCTAGTAGGAGTAGAAGAAAAAATGTGGACTTTCCTGAGAGCTCTTTAAATAATCTAACCAATGCTTTACGTTTGACCCACCTTGTTCCAATAGTTTAGTCGCTAGATTGTTAGCAAAGTTGAAACAAAGATGTGACTATTGCCAAGACCCTGATAGAAGTAGAAGAAAGATTGAAGACTTTCCTAAGAGCTCTTTAAATTATCTAACCAATGCTTAATGTTCTACCCACCTCATTCAAACAGTTTAGCCTCAGAGCGTTAGCAAAGTTGAAACAAAAATGTGACTATTGCCAAGCCCCTGGTAGGAGTAGAATAAAGATTGAAGACTTTCCTGAGAGCTCTTTAAATTATCTAACCAATGCCTTATGTTTGACCCACCTCGTTCCAACAGTTTAGCCGCTAGAGCGTTATCAAAAGTGAAACAAAAATGTGACTATTGCCAAGCCCCTGGTAGGAGTAGAAAAAAGATTGAAGACTTTCCTGAGAGCTCTTTTAATTAACTAACCAATGCTTTATGTTCGACCCACCTCTTTCAAATAGTTTAGCCTCAGAGCGTCAGCAAAGTTGAAACAAAAATGTGACTATTGCCAAGCCCCTGGTAGGAGTAGAAGAAAGTTTTTAGACTTTTCTGAAGACTCTTTAAATTATCTAACCAATGATTTATGTTTGACTCACCTCGTTCAAATTGTTTACCCGCTAGAGCATTAAAAAAAGTGAAACAAAAATGTGACTATTGCCAGGCCCCTGGTAGGAGTAGAAAAAACAGTGAAGACTTTCCTGAGGGCTTTTTAAATTATCTAACCAATGCCTTATGTTTGACTTACCTCGTTCCAACAGTTTAGCCGCTAGAGCGTTATAAAAAGTGAAACAAAAATGTGACTATTGCCAAGCCCCTGGTAGGAGTAGAAAAAAGATTGAAGACTTTCCTGAGAGCTCTTTTAATTAACTAACCAATGCTTTATGTTCGACCCACCTCGTTCAAATAGTTTAGCCTCAGAGCGTCAGCAAAGTTGAAAAAAAAATGTGACTAGTGCCAAGCCCCTGGTAGGAGTAGAAAAAAGATTTTAGACTTTTCTGAAGACTCTTTAAATTATCTAACCAATGATTTATGTTTGACTCACCTCGTTCAAATAGTTTAGCCGCTAGAGCGTTAGCAAAGTTGAAACAAAAATGTGACTATTGCCAACCCCCTGATAGGAGTAGAATAAAGATTGAAGACTTTCCTGAGAGCTCTTAAAATTATCAAACCAATGCTTTGAGTTTGACCCACCTCGTTCAGATAGTTTAGCCGCTAGAGCGTTATCAAAAGTGAAACAAAAATGTGACTATTGCCAAACCCCTGGTAGGAGTAGAAGAAAGATTGAAGACTTTCCTGAGAGCTCTTTAGATTATCTAACCAATGCTTTATGT
This sequence comes from Bactrocera correcta, assembly GCA_027475135.1. Taxonomy (NCBI): domain Eukaryota; kingdom Metazoa; phylum Arthropoda; class Insecta; order Diptera; family Tephritidae; genus Bactrocera; species Bactrocera correcta. Next base: position 4,537 of record JAPZAG010003354.1, on the reverse strand, counting down.
TCTACCCTATCAGGGGCTTGGCAATAGTCACATTTTTGTTTCAACTTTGCTAACGCTCTAGTGGCTAAACTAATGAAGCGAGGTGAGTCGAACATAAAGCATTGGTTAGTTAATTAAAAGAGCTCTCGGGGAAGTCTTCAATCTTTTTTCTACTCCTACCAGGGGCTTGGCAATAGTCAAGATAGAATTCTTCTAAATGCACTGTCGTTATGCCGCCATGGCTTTATATCACCTTCATTACGTTAAAGAAGGTTAACTAACTTAAATATGTTAAACTAATGATTTGAAGATTTTCGATATCGATTGCTAAATGTGTAAGTACAAGAAAATTGACTATATACCTAAATATAAGATTACGGAATTCTTCTACATGCACTGTCGTTATGCTGCCATGGCTTTATATCACCTTCATTACGTTAAAGAAGGTTAATTAACTTAAATATGTTAAACTAATGATTTGAAGCATTTCTATATCGATTGCTAAATGTGTATATACAACAAAATCGACTTTATTCCTAAATATAAGATTACGGAATTCTTCCAAATGTACTGTCGTTATGGCGCCATGGCTTTATATCACCTTCAATACGTTAAAGAAGGTTAATTAACTTAAATATGTTAAACTAATGATTTTGAAGCTTTTCGATATCGATTGCTAGATGCGTATATACAACAAAATCGACTTTATACCGAAATATAAGATTACGGAATTCTTCTAAATGCACTGTCGTTATGCCGCCACGGCTTTATATCACCTTCATTACGTTAAAGAAGGTGAAATAACTTAAATATATTAAACTAAAGATTTGAAGCATTTCAATATCGATTGTTAAATGTGTATGTACAACAAAATCGGCTTTATACCTAAATATAAGATAACGGAATTCATATAAATATACTGCCGTTATGCCGTTATGGCTTTATGTAAACTTCAGTAAGATAAAAAAGGGTTTAATTAACTTAAATATATTAAACTAATGAGTTGAACCATCTCGATATCGATTGCTTATGTGTATATACAACAAAATCGACTTTATACCTAAATATAAGATTACGGAGTTCTTCTACATGCACTGCCGTTACACCGTTATGGCGTTACGTACACTTCAGTAAGATAAAGAAGGTTAATTAACTTAAATATGTTAAACTAATGATTTAAAGCATTTCTATATCGATTGCTAAATGTGTATATACATCAAAATCGACTTTATACATAAATATACGATAAGGAATTCTTTCAAATGTACTGTCGTTATGCCGCCATGGCTTTATGTCAACTTCAGTACGTTAAAGAAGGTTAATTAACTTAAATATGTTAAACTAATGATTTGAAGCATTTCGATATCGATTGATAAATGTGTATATACAAAAAAATCGAATTTATACCTAAACATAAGATTACGGAATTCTTCCAAATGTACTGTCGTTATGCCCCTATGGCTTTATATCAACTTCAATACGTTTAAGAAGGTTAACTAACTTAAATATGTTAAACTAATGATTTGAAGCATTTCAATATCGATTGCTAATTGTGTATGTACAAGAAAATCGACTTTATACATAAACATAAGATTACGGAGTTCTTCTAAATGCACTGTCGTTATGCCGCCACGGCTCTATATCACCTTCATTACGTTAAAGAAGGTTAACTAACTTAAATATGTTAAACGAATGATTTGAAGCATTTCGGTATCGCTTGCTAAATGTGTATGTAAAAGAAAATCGAATTTATACCTAAACATAAGATTACGGAATTCTTCCAAATGTACTGTCGTTATGCCCCTATGGCTTTATATCAACTTCAATACGTTTAAGAAGGTTAACTAACTTAAATATGTTAAACTAATGATTTGAAGCATTTCGATATCGATTGATAAATGTGTATATACAAGAAAATCGACTTTATACCTAAATATAAGATTACGGAATTCTTCCAAATGTACTGTCGTTATGCCGCCATGGCTTTATATCAACTTCAATACGTTAAAGGAGGTTAATTAACTTAAATTTGTTAAACTAATGATTTAAAGCATTTCGATATCGCTTGCTAAATGTGTATGTAAAAGAAAATCGAATTTATACCTAAACATAAGATTACGGAATTCTTCCAAATGTACTGTCGTTATGCCGCTATGGCTTTATATCAACTTCAATACGTTAAAGAAGGTTAACTAACTTAAATATGTTAAACTAATGATTTGAAGCATTTCGATATCGATTGCTAAATGTGTATGTACAAGAAAATCGACTTTATACCTAAATATAAGATTACGGAATTCTTCTAAACGCACTGTCGTTATGCCGCCATGGCTCTATATCACCTTCATTACGTTAAAGAAGGTTAACTAACTTAAATATGTTAAACGAATGATTTGAAGCATTTCGATATCGATAGCTAAATGTGTATATACAAGAAAATCGACGTTTTACATAAATATAAGACTACCGAATTCTTCCAAATATACTGTCGTTATGCCGCCATGGCTTTATATCAACTTCAATACGTTAAAGAAGGTTAATTAACTTAAATATGTTAAACTAATGATTTGAAGCATTTCGATATCGATTGCTAAATGCGTATATACAACAAAATCGACTTTATACATAAATATACGCTAAAGTAATTCTTCTAAATGCACTGCCGTTATGCCGCCATGGCTTTATATCACCTTCATTACGTTAAAGAAGGTTAACTAACTTAAATATGTTAAACTAATGATTTGAAGCATTTCGATATCGATTGCTAAATGTGTATATACAAGAAAATCGACTTTATACCTAATTTAAGATTACGGATTTCTTCTAAATGCGCTGCCGTTATACCGTTATGGCTTTACGTACACTTCAGTAAGATAAAGAAGGTTAATTAACTTAAATATGTTAAACTAATGATTTAAAGCATTTCGATATCGATTGCTAAATGTGTATATACAACAAAATCGACTTTATACATAAATATACGATAACGTAATTCTTCTAAATGCACTGTCGTTATGCCGCCATGGCTTTATATCACCTTCATTACGTTAAAGAAGGTTAACTAACTTAAATATGTTAAACTAATGATTTGAAGCATTTCGATATCGATTGCTAAATGTGTATGTAAAAGAAAATCGAATTATACCTAAACATAAGATTACGGAATTCTTCCAAATGTACTGTCGTTATGCCGCTATGGCTTTATATAACTTCAATACGTTAAAGAAGGTTAACTAACTTAAATATTTAAACTAATGATTTGAACATTTCGATATCGATTGCTAAATGTGTATGTACAAGAAAATCGACTTTATACCTAAATATAAGATTACGGAATTCTTCTAAAGCACTGTCGTTATGCCGCCATGGCTCTATATCACCTTCATTACGTTAAAGAAGGTTAACTAACTTAAATATGTTAAACGAATGATTTGAAGCATTTCGATATCGATAGCTAAATGTGTATATACAAGAAAATCGACGTTTTACATAAATATAAGACTACCGAATTCTTCCAAATATACTGTCGTTATGCCGCCATGGCTTTATATCAACTTCAATACGTTAAAGAAGGTTAATTAACTTAAATATGTTAAACTAATGATTTGAAGCATTTCGATATCGATTGCTAAATGCGTATATACAACAAAATCGACTTTATACATAAATATACGCTAAGTAATTCTTCTAAATGCACTGCCGTTATGCCGCCATGGCTTTATATCACCTTCATTACGTTAAAGAAGGTTAACTACTTAAATATGTTAAACTAATGATTTGAAGCATTTCGATATCGATTGCTAAATGTGTATATACAAGAAAATCGACTTTATACCTAATTTAAGATTACGGATTTCTTCTAAATGCCTGCCGTTATACCGTTATGGCTTTACGTACACTTCAGTAAGATAAAGAAGGTTAATTAACTTAAATATGTTAAACTAATGATTAAAGCATTTCGATATCGATTGCTAAATGTGTATATACAACAAAATCGACTTTATACATAAATATACGTAACGTAATTCTTCTAATGCACTGCGTTATGCCGCCAAAAAAAAAAAAAAAAAAAAAAAAAAAAATTTTTTTTTTTTTTTTTTTTTTTTTTTTAGGAAAAATGATTTTACCCTATTTTTTAAAAAAACCAATCTTAAAAATTTAACTCTTTTTTTCAAATGTTTAATATTTCATACGTTTAAAGTTAACAAAAAATATTTAAACCCTAAATTAAATTGGGAATTTCTTCTAAATGTGTTTTAGGATGGCCTTATCCCCTTTATTATTTAAAAGAATTCTAATTAAATTTTTAAAACGAATGTTTAACATTTCTACGTAAAAGGTTAACAAAAAATATTTTTACAAAATTAAGATCCAAATTTCTTAAATAATGTGTTATCCGATGGTTTAATAATTAAACAAAAGAATTTTAATTAAAATTTTTAAAACAATGTTTAACATTTCATACGTTTAAAGGTAATAAACAAAATATTTAACTAAATTAGCTCGAAATTCTTCTAAATGCATCCACCCCCCATTTTTATATCACCTTATTCTTAAA
>JAPZAG010003353.1:0-11136 GCA_027475135.1 Bactrocera correcta | reverse complement strand
TTATTGCGGAGCTTATCGCAATATATTTTTTGTATCTTTTTTGGCTTAGATATTATTTGTAAGAGCTTTAAATGAAGGGGTTTTGATGGGTATGGTCTAAAGTAGTACTGACCAATATTAAAACACGAATTTACAGATAGTGCTTCAAAATCGCAAAGTAACAGATCAATTGTAAAGTAATAGTAAACCCCTTTTTTTTGGAAAAATTAATTTTCTTTATTCAACATAGTTTCCTTCACGGGTGATACACTGGTTAAAGTGACCCTCCATCTTTTCGATAACCTTTTTGTAAAGGGTGGGCCATATAAAACTTTAAATTTAAAAAGTCAATAAAAAAAACGGCTTGCTATTTTTCATAGGTCTAATATTTATTTAAAAGGTTATTTTATGAAATTTATTTGTACTTGGACGATGTCAACAACGGACGAGTCGACGTTGCGAGTTTTCGAGAGAAAGGTTCTGCGAAAGATCTATGGTCCTTTGCGCGTTGGCCACGGCGAATATCGCATTCGATGGAACGATGAGCTGTACGAGATATACGACGACATTGACATAGTTCAGCGAATTAAAAGACAGGGGCTACTCTGGCTAGGTCATGTTGTCCGGATGGATGAAAACACTCCAGTACTGAAAGTATTTGACGCAGTACCCGCCGCGGGAAGCAGAGGAAGAGGAACCCCCTCACTCCGTTGGAAGGACCAAGTGGAGAAGGACCTGGCCTCGCTTGGAATATCCAATTGGCGCCACGTAGCGAAGAGAAGAAACGACTGGCGCGCTGTTGTTGACTCGGCTATAATCGCGTAAGCGGTGTCTACGCCAGTAAAGAAGAAGAAGATTTGTAGAAAACAATTTCGGACAAATGACCACCACGGCTGAGTTTACAGTAGGTTATCCGATCCACCCAATTTTGGAGTACTTTCTCGATGGTTTCAGGCCTTAGGGCAGCTGCAGCAGCTTGAATCTCGTACTTTAGATCTTGAAATGTTTCTGTATGGTTGGCGTAACATTTATCTTTAACAGCTCCCCACAGAAAATAGTCCAACGGAGTTAAATCGCAGTTTCTGGGAGGCCAATTCACATCACCTCTTTACTGGTTATGCGATTTTCGAAGATAGGGCGTAAAAGATTGAGTGTAGCGTTTGCTGTATGGCACGTGGCGCCGTCCTGTGCCCCAAATGCGACAATTCTTCTGGTTAACGTAACCATCGAGGTGGAAGTAAGCCTCGTCCGAAAAGACGATTTTTCGGTAAAATTGACCATCCTCGGTTTTTTTTCAATATTTCCCAGCTTTCTCCTAGTGAATAGCGACCCATTTCGTAAACTTTAGACTTTTTACTGAATATCTGTAACTTTTCGAATGGTATTTGACGTTTCCAATGTCGAAATATATGTAGATAATTCAAATTTAAAACGTTAAATGGCCCGCCTCAGTTTCGGGTCTCAACTCTTCAATCGACGAAAGTTTCTTTCCAGCGAGAATTTCAGTAAGATCTGAAATCAGAAAGTAGTTGCTGGGAGCTAGATCTGGATAATATGGTGGATACAAAAGCAGTTCAAAGCCAAAGTCATGGATTTTTGCCATCGTTTTCACTGACTCTGTGCATTGAATTGGTGATACAGCCCTTTCTTTTTCTTCAAATGCGGCCATTTTTCGACGACTTCGTCCTACAAACCGTCCACTAACGTTATATAATAGTCGCTATTGATGGTCCTTCCTTTTTCAATATAGTCAATAAAAGTTATTCTTTGGAACTTTTCCATCTCTGATGGAACTATGTTTTATTTATTGCCACATATCGACGCAAAAACTCGGGTTTATTACTTGAACACCTCCAAACACTGCTCCGAATCATCAATCCGTCGTTGTGTTTGATCAAAAGTGTGCTCGCACAGCACTAACATTGCCCATAGTTTTCTCATACCCAAATATTCGTGAATGATGTGATGTACACATTCAGTTGATATCTTTAGAGTGCCTGCTATCTCGAACAACTTCATTTCATACAAACTTTTTTTTTTGGACTTTTTTGATGCTTTAGTCAGTAACAACTTTTTTTGGACGTCCACTGTGTTTACCGTCTTCGATGCTCATTTCACCACGTCTAAATTTAGCATAACAATCTTTCATGGTTGATTTTTCTGGGGCAATGTTGGGAAACTCGTCATCAAGCCAAGTTTTGGCTTCAACTGTATTTATTCCCTCAGAAAAGCAATATTTTTTTCAACATTTAAAAACCGCTTTATCAATTTTTTTCATAACAACAAAACTTGTTTCACTTAAAATGATATAATTCACAAACTAATGATCTGACAGCTGTCAAAGTTGTAAGTCACGCGCTTTTTGAAGGTTAGGGCTAACTACAAATGCAAATCAAAGGGATTTAATTCTTTCAGGCTGGAGACTTTTTTCAACTAAATATTAGTTGTTTTTACTACTTCCCTCTTTATCTTCTGTACGCTTCTCTAGCGGTATCACAGTGAGTTACTTTCAGCACCGAAATTATTTTATGACAGTTCCCTTGAACCTAAAATTATTCTGTACCAAAAGAAAAGAAAATATCTATGATCTTCAGCATTTATCAGAGTAAAGAATATTATTCCCTAAACATGTTGGGTTCTGAGTGCTGGTTCAAACCACGTCAAGTGGTCCATGATAATTTTGAAAAATCACACATTTTGAAAATTAGCAGTTCATTAGGAAGGGGACTAGATGCATACCCCGTGGTATAGCTTGCATATTCCAGTAGTCAGCAGCAACAAAATTCTTTCTTATTCTTTTCATCACTGCTTTCACCTTAAAATATGGGTTTAAGCCAAAAGGAAAGGCGCAAGATCTGTAAACAGAGATATAGTGGCATAATATTCATATTTACATATGAGTTGATATACTTCCAATCTGTTAAACGATATTCTACAGTTTCTAAAATAATTAATCACAACTGTAGTAGTAGAGAGTAAGTATATAGAATATGGGTCTAAAACTGGTTTCGAGCAACCAAACGAAAAAATTTCAGTCGAGAGGCTCAAGTTTCGATCACCTATGGTAGCAATTAGTGTTATATGTCAGCATATAACACCGAATATTCCTTCGAAGGCATCAATCGTTTTTGGCTTAACAGTGTAAACAAGCAACTTCATATAATTTCACTAAAAGGAGTCCAAGAGGAGTGTTAAATCACACGGTCTCATAGGTCACGCCAAAGACATGGATGCGAGATAACGCGCTCAACAAAAGTTTCCTTCAATAAATTCATTGCTTCGTTGGTTGTGTGCCACGGAGCGCCGTTTGGTTGAAACCAAAGTTCGTCCACATTAACATCCTCCAATTCAGCCACAAAAAAAGTAACACTCCCGGGTTATTCAAAATAAACTTTCTATTATTGCAATGGTAATTCAAATATCTTACCCATGAGTGACTTCTTCACGATTTTAATTATTATTATTTTTAAATTATTCTTAATATTTTTTTATTAAAAGCTATTTTTAAACATTTTTACCCATAAATAGGTTTGGTTTAAGGCTTAGTGAACGAATTTTTTCCTTTCAATATTACCTAACTCTAATTTTAATTGTCGCGCCTGGATAATCAATGAGAGGAAAGCCTTTTACGATATTCAGATTATATTTAATGAATTTCTCAAAGCGACGCTCCAAAAGTAGACCGAATAGGACAGCAAACGACGCGATATTTTTTCCCGCTCTTTTAACATTTCTCTTAAGTAAGGTTTGGCACTTCATAACGAAAAGATATACGATCCAACAACGAGTCGAAACTAACGAAATTTACTGCCGAAATTCGGAGACAGTGCCTCAACTTTAAGAGCTCGACGACCAATATATGGTCGTCATAATCGTTTTGTCAGATCAACAATTGAGCGTCTAGTGGAAAAATTTGAATACACAGGCATAGTGTAAAATGTTTACGTGCCATTGAGATAAAGAAGTGCCCATAGTGTCGAGAATATTGCTGCCGCTAGCGCATCAATTGAGGAAGACTCAAATCAGTCACTCACACGTCGTTCTTAAGCGTTGGGTATCTCTGTGACGTTGTTGTGGCGAATTTTGCGAAAAGATCTTAGCCAAAATCCCTACAAGATCAAATTGACGCAAGAACTGAAGCCGCTTGACCGCCACAATCCTCATATGTTCGTGAATTGACTAAACAACAAGTAGAATATGATCCGGATTTTCATCGAAAAACCATCTTTAGTGATGAGGCTCATTTCTGGCTGAATGGCTTCGTCAATAAGCAAAACGTGCATTATTGTCCAGGCAGCAATCCACACGTACTCCACGAGTTACCATTGCATCCAGAAAAAATTTCGGCTTGGTACAGTTTATGCACCGGTGGCGTCATTGGGCCGAATTTCTTCTGTGATGATCAAGACCGGTACCTTACTGTGAATGGGAATCGTTATCGTTCAATGATAACCGAATATTTTGCCCGAATTGGATGATATGGACTTGGACAATATGTAGTTTCAACAGGACGGCGCCACAAGCCACACATCGAATGTCACTATCGATTTATTGAAAACTAAGTTTGGTGAACGTGTTGTCTTACGAAATTGTCCAGTCCATTTGCTGCCCCGGTCGTGCGATCTGATGTCGTTAGAATATTTCCTGTCAAGTCCATGGTCTATGCTAAGAAGCCAACGATGATTGATGAACTTCGTATGAATGTCGAACGTGAAATTGCAGTAGTATCAGCCGATTTATGCTTGAAAACGTTGAAAACTGTGGTCAGCCTTTGGTTTTCTGTAACCGCGCTCATGGGCTATGCAAAAGAAATTGAGTTCCATACATAATGGCAGCGAATGTACTTTCACAGGAATAAAGAATTTCATTGATATCCCAAACCGTTTTTGTTTTATTTAAAACTTTTGTAGTGCTCTTATTGAAAAATCCATTTTTTATACCCTGAACAGGGTATATTAAGTTTGACACGATGTTTGTAACACCCAGAATCGTCGGTGACCCTATAAAGTATGAGCTGAGTCGATTTAGCCATGTCCGTATGTCTGTCTGTCTGTACATATACGAACTAGTCCCTCAGTTTTTAAGATATCCTTCTGAAATTTTGCAAACGTCATTTTCTCTTAAAGAATCTGCTCATTTGTCGAAACGGCCGATATCGGACCACTATAACATATAGCCATATAAACTGATCGATCGGAATCAAGTTATTGTGTGGAAAACTTTCACTTTGACAATGTATCTTCACCAAATTTGGTATAGATTTTTTTCTAGGGCAACAATGTAATCTCCAAAAAAATTGTTCAGATCGGATTACTATAGTATATAACTTCCATACAAACTGAACACATATGTATGTAGTTACTTAAAGAAATGCACCTGTAAAAGGTATATTAGTTTCGGTGCAGCCGAAGTTAAAATTTTTTCTTGTTTTTTTTTTTTTAATTTTACTTCTCTCAGAAATTAAAATTTTTTTCTTGGAAGCAGTTGAGAAATTGAATGTAGGCTTTTCCTTTCAAGCCTTAAAAGGGCTCGTGTTAATACATCGTGATTATAATTATGTGTATTGATTGGTTTATAGAAAGACCACATTTTTAAGTCTTTATGAAATATCAACAATTCCTTATTCGAGTATTAAATAAGTCATGTGACCTAAAGCCGCCGGATCATAATAAAAAAAAAACACTTGCATTATAAATTCCTGCAATAAGGTATTTTTCTTTAGTTATTTTCACAGATGGGTATTTCTTTATGAGTGCGGATATTTGCCTACACAAATACGAGTGTGTATGGATATGTAAGTGTGTATGATTTTCACTCACCTTTTATAGAAGAATGTGGGTAAAAAAGGAACTGGACATTCAAAAGCATTCCATTGTCGCATTGCATTGGCTTCACTATGAGATTCCTATAAGAATGTGGACAAAAACACACACATATATACATTCATACATTTACATATGCACACTTGAAAAGCCAAAACACTCATACCCATATCCTCAACAATGTCTTAAACGTGTTGCTGGCGCGCAAAACCGAAGGAATTTCGAATAAGTCATATTTCCTCAAACCACTCAAAACCACCACAAGTACACAGAAGACAAATATATGTACATACACAAAACACAACAAAGACAGTAGGCAATAACACGAAGAGGGTTTGTAAGTCGCTCGTTTCATTTTGAGAACGACTTTTTATGGCCGACGCTGCTCAAGAATGAGTGGAAGGGAGCGTACAAATCTTAAGCGACTGTTGCTCAGCATACACATATATATCACACAAACACATGCAGCGTTTGTAGTACACGCAAGAGTGCCATAAACAGTCTCAAGACAGCGTCAGGGGTTGCACGAATGACACGTTTTATGGATGGAGAAGCGGAGGTCACGTAAGAAAAAGGCAAGAAAGTGAGCGCCGACTGTGAAGGAATGAGTGAGCGCGTAGGGGTAGTGTGTTGTCGCACGCCGCAGAGAGGGACCTGTAGCATGCCAAGCTCAAGACGAACGACCGACCGGCTAGGCCAAAGGCTGTGCGCACCTTGACGGCGATCCTCAAACGTTTCGCAGACGGTGACGGGTGTGCGTTGTGTCGTGCCGCGGCGCGCGTGCCTTAAGAAATCAAAGTCGATTTGTACGGAGTCATGGCGGCAGGAAATTGGCATGTTATTTTAGTTGCGGTCGTCGCGAACTTTGGCTGATTAGCTCAGCTACAAGCTGGTGAATAAGTAATTGCTAGTGAGTCACTTGTCGCAGCGGTGGCATGCTACATTTGCAGTTTCAAGCAAAAACGCGCACTTATATATGAACAAAATGTGACAGTAGTGGGTGGCGCGTTGGCAAAACAGCATGAAGTGAGTATTGCATGTGGCAAGACATATTCTTGCAACCGCATACGAATGCGCTGTGTAGTGGAGAGTAGCCGCAATGAACTTGCAACGGAAGTGGCAACATCGTACGAGTGTGTTTGGCCAATTTTATTGTTGTTTTGTAATTAATATGTGTTATTGTTTTACGTTGTGACGTTGCTATGCGGCAGCAAGTGTGTCTAAAATGCATGCAACAACTGCAGCAAAGGTGCAGGCAAACACGTCGTACCGGATTTTTTCGTGTGTGGCACAAAGGCACATTAAAAATTTAAGTAAAAATGGAAATAAATATATATAGAAAACTGAAAATAGTGCGCGCAGCGGTGAAGGTGCAAGCAGCGAAGCGGAAAATTGAAAATTTCAACAACAACAACAAATGCGATAAATTTACTTGAAAATAAGGGAAACGCAAGGCATATAATTATGCTTAAATACAGGCGCACGTGCATAAATCCGCACATGCAACGCGCGCTGAGTAGTTAACAAATATTCATATGTGTATGTGTGTGTGCTTGTGCCGTTAGCAGTGCAAAGCAGTTACTTTGTCGCGACATGTATGCGACCTTTTTAGAATTATTAACGAAGTTTTGCGCTGACAAACAAACGCGCTTGCGATTGACGCCTCTAAATACACAAAAACGTGCGCGCACACAAATACACATGCGCGCTTACATACATAAGTGCACATACAAACAAAAAACTGCGCTTTATTTGTGCAAATAACTTCGAAAATTTTTCATCATTTGTTTTGATATCGAAATGTATATCACAACGCGCGCGCGCTCAGTCAACGCCCTGCGCCTTCGCAGCACATCCGCGCTGTTCATTGAACTCCATTGAACTCCAGGCGCGCGCAACGCGCGGCATTGAAATCAAAATACCGCCGCATGTGCCGCGCGCTACCCCCATACAACACCGATGCAATCAATTTTAGGTGTAGAGTGGTTCACCGTGGCGCTTGCGCCTGTATGTGTGCTCTTATTTGCTTTGTTTTATTTGTCTTTGCGGCCGCGGCTGTGCAAATGCAGCTGCACGCGCTCACAAAAAGTCCTGCCGTAGCGACGATCGATCGAGCGTGTTATCGCGTTTGTTGTGTTACGTTGTGTGTTGCGCCGTGTAGTTCCTGTATTTATGCTTGTTCCTGCTGCTGCTCCTATTTCCTGCCTTCTAGCCTAGTACCCATTGCGCTTGTCATGCACAATTACAATAAAAATAATATTTCAACCCTATTTCGACGCCCTTGCGCGTGCGCTTTACGTCTAACATTTATTGTTCTTGTTGTTTGTTTGTGTGTGTGTGATAATGAAATTTATTAGCGACATTACAGCTTAGCACCGCACCCGTGATAAAGCTGACGGCTGGCTGCGCATGTGTGCTCGCAGACCTTAACTATCGCCAGCCAACAAAGGTGTGTTACAATCAGCTACAACAACAATAAAAATAAATGTGCTAAATCAAATTTTTATATATACGTCCATCTGTGTCGATCATATGTGTATGTAGTGGTATACACTAGTATATGTAAAGGATCTCACATTTTAGGGAATTTATTCATGATTTGTGATAAAATAATTTTGTATGGTAATTAAGGAAAACGTGGACAGCTGGGCCTAATGGCCACCGGAGTAATGGTATTCGAACCCACTTTATATTCATACAAATATCTTTACGTCACACTGCGCTGCGCTACTTTGTTGCTTATCTGATCTACACCCCTGGTCTTAATTAATTTGGTAATCAAAATATGTCAGCGACACATTTATGCACTTAGTATCGCCAGCCTAAAGCCCAAACATGATCGAATGTTTCGAAATAATCCCGCTACCATTGCTAATGTTCTGAGGATCAAGTATATTGATCAAAATTCATTGCAGCGTGTTTTTTTTTTTCATTTACTAAGCGATTGGAGTAGAGATTTACCAGAAAATGATTCTATTCGAGAACTTTATTTTGATCAGTCAGTTCATGTGACAACTATATACTGTAGTGATCCGAGCTCCAGAATTTTCTCGGTGTTTGTACCGCTGGTTTGGAGAAAATCCACGCCAAATGTCGTGAAAATATTTTGTCCAATAAAAATTATTATTTGCAAGAACTTTTCGCAATCGTTCAGTTAGTATGCAGCTATATTTCACAGTACTTGCGATAATTCACCAGCTTCTGTAGGAGGAAAGGACGTGTGGTAAATCTCAGATCAATATCTCATAGATTCTTCCTATATATTGCCATAGCTTGTTGAACCTTGATTAAATTTTGTGTACGTTTCTAACGGAAATAAATTAGCTCATACCAATTTGGACCTATTTGATTTTATTCTTTGAACTATAGCAACTTTCCGATTGGAAGGTTGGTGGTGGGATTGCTGACAGGAGCTCTCTATCAACTTCAGTTTAAGACTTCTTGCCTATTGCAGTGTCTTCCAGGCCGAGGTTACAGCCATTAAGGCAGCAGTAGATTTACTGCTGCGGAGTGCAGCTTCCTACAGAGAAGTGACTATTCACTCAGCTGGCAGAGTGTTAATATTATCGACTGCCTTTGTGATAAGACTGGTATGGATTCCAGATCGCAGAGGAATCGCCAGAAACTTTAAAGCTGATGAGCTAGCAAGAAAAGGCTCCCTAGAACCGCTATCGGTATGATGGAAACTGATCGGTGCTCCCGTATCTTCTTGTGTTCTATTAATAGATAGCTGGGCTTCGTGGAAGCTTGGCCAGCGCTAAGCCACCATCGGTGCATGCGCCGTCCTAAAAGTCTTTTCGACCAAGATCGATCGAAAGTGATCTAGTCAGTAAGGCAAGGAATGCTACTAGACGCCGCAGAAGCTGTATGGAAGAAGTGAAAACAAGTCAACACCTCTTTCTTGACTGTCCCGCGTTAAAGGCAGTTCTACTTTTCTGTGGCCTGACAAAGGACTATATTTAGTAGTCATTGTGCGAGGTGGTTCACGATAGATACTTTTCATAGGAAGAACATTACTCAAGAGCCCGATGTTAAATGCAAAAGATCAGCAGAGCCCCGTAGAACTGTTCACCTGTTTCTATTTATACGGGTTTTAACTTGTCATTGCTCGATAAGGTTAAAAATCTAGTCATTAATCACTGAAAACTTCTTACTTGGACAATCAAGTTTGAAAGATTGAGACTAAACAACAGTATTCCAAAAATTTAACAAAAAGTTGAAAGATCATTGTAATCACTATATTGAACTCAATATTTGAACAAAAATTTGAGCATCGAAAGAAAAGTATGATTTTCTTTAGGAAGATGTGTATTTTAAATATCAGAATCACTCCGACATTAAAAAAAAAAAAAACACAGTAACTTCAAATTTAATAGGGAATATTTATTATAAATTAAAAGAATAATCTTTGGCGAATGTTTTTTGAAGAGATAATCTTTGAAATGTTGGCCGCGTCTACGTCTCAGATGGTTAATTTGTTGAGTCCAATTTTCGATGACTCTTTCGAACATTTGGAATAGTATTTGGCGAATGACACGCGTAATGTTTTTCTCCAAGGCCTGATTCGAAGCGGGATTGACCGCATAGACTGAAGACTTGACATATTCCCACAGGAAAAAGGCTAACTGAGTGATATCACCACATCTTGGTGGTCAATTGATCGTCCCAAAACGTGCGGTGTGTGGGAAGTTCTTGTTGAAATCGCTGAGGTCACGAGCTTCAATTTCGTATATCAAATAGTCTGTTATCATGCCGCAATACTGGTTGCCATTGACGGTTACGTTCTCACTGGTATTATTTTTGAAGAAATATGGACGGATGTTTCCACCGGCCCACAAACCACACCAAACCGTTTTATTTTCTGGATGAAATGGCAGCTCTTGAATATCTTCAGGTTGCTGTTCAGATATCTTTTTGTTTCAAGCGCGACAATTTTGCTTGTTTACATACCCATTGAGCCAAAATTGCTGAACAAAGTTAGGCTCGAAAATTTCAAATCTTCTTGAAACTTTTCAAGAGTCCATAGAGTGAAGCGATGTAGCTTGTAGTCGTTCCATATGACAGTCCGAGTTGCTAAAAACGGCGTAAGTCTTTCCATGACAAAATGCCAGATAATACATGACAGATGGACAAGACTTACGCGTGGTCTGTGAAAGAGAGGCTATTTGAAAAAAGTACCTCTACTTGGATCACCTTTCTGTGTGTTACAAATTTCTTAGCAAACTTAAAATACTCAAGAAAAACTGCCTTGAACAGTGCCCTTATAATGAAAGATTGCTTGAGATTACCAAGTTACCCAACTTCATCAAGCTATTCAATATAAAGTCCACTAAAA
>JAPZAG010003352.1:0-11140 GCA_027475135.1 Bactrocera correcta | reverse complement strand
TTAAACATTTTGGATATTTTGAGAAACAGCTGTCAAACCAGCTGTCAAAGTAAGCACATGTGTTTGACATTTAGTACTGTGCCCAAAGAATAACATTGTATTTATTTCGAAAATTTTTTATTTATTCTTCTAAATCAATTTCATCCCCTTCGAAGTAATCCCCTCTCGATGCAATGCACTTATGCCAACGGATTTTCCAATTTTCGAAACACTGGTTGTAGTCACTTTCCGGGATGGCCTTAAGATCCATCTTCGCTGCGGCTTGGATCTCCTCTACCGTATAAAAACGGTGTCCCCGGAGCGGTCTTTTGAGCTTGGTGAACAGCCAGAAGTCGCACGGCGCCAGATCAGGTGAATACGGAGGTTGCGGAACGATATGTGTTGAGTTTTTAGCGAAATGATCACGAATTACGAGGGCAGTATGGGATGGTGCATTATCGTGGTGTAAAAACCAAGAATTGTCTTTCCACAATTCCGGTTCTTTTAGGCGGATAGCGTGACGCAAACGACGCATAACGTTCAAATAACATTCCTTGTTGACTGTTTGACCGGTTGGAAGGAATTCATAATGCACAACACCACGATAATCGAAGAAAACAGTCAACATGACCTTGATTTTTGAACGACTTTGGCGCGATTTTTTTGGTCTCGGCTCTCTTTTGGCACGACATTCGCTCGATTGATCGGTTGTTTCGGGGTCGTAAGCATAAATCCAAGTCTCATCGCCAGTTATGATGCATTTCATGACACCCTGGTAGTCGGAAAGCATCGGTTCACACACTTCAACGCGACGCCTTTTTTCCAAAAAATTCAATGTTTTCGGTACCAGTCGAGATTTGACGCGCTTGAGGCCCAAAACATCCTTCAAAATGGTATTGGCTGAGCCTTTCGATATGCCAACTTCTAATTGTTAATCGTTGGTTTTTAAAGACCAAACCTTTGATTTGTTGAACGTGAGCTTCGTCGGTTGAGGTTGATGGTCGCCCTGGACGCTCTTCGTCTTCGACACGTTCACGGCCGGCTTGGAACTCACTATACCACTTGTAAACATTTTTTTTAGACATAGCCTCATCATCAAAGGCTTTCTGCACCATCCTCAACATATCCGCAGCAGAAAATTAATTCCGTAAACAAAATTTAATGCAAACTCTTTGCTCAACAAATTTCGACATCGCAAAAAACGAAAAACTCATTTTTAGCAGCTCACAAAACGACACGTATCTCAAACACTAATGAATATTTTGACATAAAATTTGACATAAATGTGACTGACAGTACTATCAACCTAAAAAAAAATAATACTCCAAATACTTCGACGCGCGCAGTTTAAATTCAAATGTTACCTTATTTTTTGGGCACAGTAGTACGTTCATTTTATTCGCTGCAAGCCATACAGCATGTGAAGTGACCTCTTTAGTGAAGCGAAAACAAGAAAAACCGTTAACTTCGTCTGCACTGAAACAATAATACCCTTCGCAGGAGCATTTCTTACAGCAAACAAAAGAATAAAAAGTTATCTATCTTGATTTTAATTGCTCATTTCGTATGGCAGCTTTATGTGGTCCAAGCTAAAGAATTTGTTCAGAGATGGTAATGTGACCTCGGATAGTTTGTAAAATCAAAAAGTTTTCCATATAAGAACTCGATTTTGCTTCAGTTGGTATGACAGCTATATGTTATAGGATATATGTATAGTCCGATTTGAACGACTATTCGGAGATTCTACTTTTACTTTAAGCAATAAACCATGTCGAGTTTCGTAAAGATATCTTGTCAAATAAAACAATGTTCCATATAAGGACTTGATTATGATAGACCAGTTTGTATGATAACTTGTCCAGTAATGAAAACTTCTTGTAAAGAAATGGACGTGTGTAAAAATTCAGATCAATATCTCACAACCTGAGGGACTATATATAGACCTGTCATGCTAATACTTTATATATTTTATAAGATCTTGTGACAAATTTAATATATGTGGTTCATGCAAACTTATAATATACTTTTCATGGTATAAAAATAGCAACTTAAGTTACGGATGTGATTTCGGATATGACCGACAATATTTGAAAAACTTTGCGCGAATTTTCTTCTAATGTTATAGTTTTGAGACTATAAAGTGAGATATAGAATATATTATACACAGAGTTTTAGTGCAGAGAATTTTGGCTCTCTAATTTTTCTAAATATGCATTGCTTGTTCATGATTGATAAAATCATATATTTTCTCCACAAATATTGATATAGAATAGACACAAGGTGGATTGAGACACCCTCGAAACATTTTCTACTTTTGTGAATTTTTCTGTTTTATTTAAAACAAAAGTTCTACCTCCTAAAAAACACTCTCTTTATAGAGATTATTTATTTTGCATGCACTTGCTCTCATAAATACAATGTATGTGCACACGTATAAAAAACGACATACATATGTATAGTACACATCCAGTACGGATGTTCTCAAGTATGTTTATCGTATTCTTGTTATCAGCAAAAACTACCAAGAAAGCAAAAGTCAGACTTAGAAAACCTCATTTCGCGTTCAAGTGATAAAAGTAGCACTTATGCGAATGAACAGAATATGAGTTTTGATAGTATTATAGAAATACAAGTGTATTTAGTATATGATATAATATAGAGCATATGTATAATAGATATATACATATGTATTAAATATACATATAAATTATCACGAAGTTATTAAACTTATGTAGGTAGCTCAAGGTTCATATTTCTATAATAATTACCAAAATATAAAGACACGTTAAAGCTTGAAACAAAAATGCTGCCTTTAATGTTAGAGGCTTCTACCAACCAACTGTTCTAATGTCAAGGATACCAACGTTGAAAAAACTGCCACAAAAGCTTTCGGGTTATAAATCTTTATATTGAGTATATTCTATAAAGTTCCAATAGCCAATTCAATGTTTTTGTTTTTAATTTATTCAGAAACTTATAACATATTTGTAGCCTCCTTTTCGATTCGTAATCATAGTTCTCTCTTGTTTAAGCCAAGCGTCGTAATGTTTCAGTTTTGAGAGTATAGTGTGAGATATAAAATATAGTGTAGTGTTTTAGTACAGAGCCTTTAGACCTTGCTTTTGACTATCTCTCTCTCTCTCTCTCTCTCTCTCTTATTTTCCTATATATGACATTACCTATTTTGGGTTTATTAATCCCAACTGAACTGATGAAGATCGTTGCAGCGATGTTAAACGAACTCAGATAAGAGTTGTTTCGACGGCTGTCGTTCCTTGTAACTTTCTGTAACTACTGCTTTACTAACTCCAGCATTCAATGTTGCGGCATTTGTTTGATTCAGTCCCTTCAATCCTTTATAGAGATTAGCATAAAGCTTCTATAAAGAGTTCCTTTATCTATTCAGAATAATAAAAAAAAATATATTTTTCTCTGTGCTTTAATAAAAGCTCGTAATCTTACGATGGAAGCTCAGTCAATACAAAATTGTACTGACAAAAAATAAAAACCGACAAAAAATAAAACAAGACAGATAAAAGTGATTGCCATCGATAAAACTGATAACTTTGTAAGCTTCGAAACATCCAAATTCGAGGTAATTTGAGTTCACTATGAAAGCAGTCAATGTGGTTTCTTCATCGAATCAATAAAATTTCACACATCAGGATGAAAATTGCACCTTATTGGGACAATTAACGCTCGAAATCACATTCCCACTTTCCAAAAATTTGCATTACGAACAAATTTGTTCTTGTGCTGAATCTGCTTGATGAGATCATTATCCAAAAAGTCCAATTCATAAATTATATGAACGAACTCATATTTGGAACCAACACTTTCGTTTATAGTTTTAGAAATACATTAAATATCTGTAAAGTAGTTATAAGATCACTCAGGTATCAAAAATTGGACAATCTGATGATTTTCATGATCAAACAAACTCTATGCGTCGTCGCACAGTGGGGTATAGGACCCCCAAAACGGAGATTAATTCAGGGAAGTAGTATTTTTAAAATATTATAATTTTTTATTATTGAATAAGCACAAATACATAAAAAAACTAGCATTTCATTTAGTTTAATGACTGTCGTCGGAGTTGCAAGCCTCTAGTTCCTCCATATGTGCATCTCCAGTTTCATCATCACTATCATCGGATCGAACAGCACTTACTGAAATAGTTGGCGGAATAAGCAATTCTATTACCGATTTTGGTAGGGCTTGAAATTTTTTTTTTGGTAATTTAATTTTGCTGCTAATGATCGGATCGGAGCTCAGTAGAAACCTGTTTAAAATGTCTTCATTTGATTTCTCACGGCTACATTTACGTGAAAAGTGCTCCCTATAGCATTTAAAGTCCTTGTTTCTAGCTTCTTGGGCTTCCTCTGAAAGTTGTCCGATTGGTAGAAGTGCATGCAATACAATTTCAGGGCCATGAATAAAATATTTGTGCAAAGTGGTAGGCATTTTATACCATGGATACATTTTAACATAATGTCTGGCAGTGTTGTGACAAAAATGTCTGAATTTTTCAGAATGTATTTCATGACCCGAAGAAACAGTTATTAATATCACGTGCATTTTGTTGATCAGTTCTAAATCGATTTTAGTAATATCTGCAGAAACTTCAGCGTTTTCAAAGAATCTTCTGGCTGTATTACCATCGTTAGAATTTCCAAAGCCAGGCTTTGGTTGGTCGATAATCAATCCGGTTTTGACTCTAAATTCATTTTGAATGCGGGCTTTAGTAGAATTTATAATTTGTTTATCATTATCCGATACAGCTTTCCACTTTTTTATAGGTAATTTGTAAGACAAGTGTATGAGACACTCAAAAAATCGAATCCATCCATGTAATATAGACAAACCAAATTCCAAAGTTTCTGTCTTAACAGGATTCGCTATCATTTTTTCAATAGAGTTAAACTCTTTAGAAGTGGAATTACAAATATAACACCTTTGGGATGATGTAGTTTCTGTGATTGCATTGCAAACTTTTCCGTCGATCATTACTAAGATTAGTTTATGGCTTACTTTTACGAACCTTTCTCCTACTGGCACAACAGACTTTACCAGATCGTTTGCTTCCTTGTCAACTCGTTCTTTTTCTCTTACCAATATACTCGCTGTCTCTTTGGTGAATTCAATTTTTAATGGTCTGCAGAATCGGGTAGATGACGGCCTAGGGTTTTGCCAAATGATTTTATCATTATATACTAATCTCAGTGGAACAATGGACGTTATGAAAACAGAAGAGTCACTAGCGCCTGGGCCATGAAAAGCTTGTTTATATGAGCTATGCCCAGAGCTTCCATCAAACCCCCACTTAGTAATTAAAGTTAAATTTGCTATTTCTTGATTATCCAAGGTGTCAATAACATTTTTTTGAAGCAGCACAAGCCGTTCAACCGTATGGTCCAGAAGGCCCTGCAATGATACCTTAGCTGACGATTCGGAAATTTGCATAGTTTCAACCTTAGGATAACATTCTTTTTTCGCTCTTTGAATCAACGTGTACGCAGGGAATTTTTCAGGAGCAGACTGTCTTATAACATTATATTGGTGGCGTGAAAGCTTTGCTTCAACCAAAACCACAAGCGCTTCTTCAGCAGTCATTTGTTTTTGTTTTACACATTTTACTCTTTTTCTAAATTTCGCTGCTCTGGAAGGTGATGCAGTTATTTCATTGACAATTTTTGCTGCTTCTGTTTGACCACTTGCTCGCAGACTCATTTGGGTAGCATAACTCAAAACAGGCAAGGAAACATTTTGTCTTAAATTCTTACATTTTTTCACTTTTGTTTTTTCGGAACAATCCTCGAAATCAATTTCTTTGCGACCCCTTTTAGTTGTTGTAGTCACAAACATTATTGAAGAATCTAACCAATTTTGATTTTGTGTCAAAAACCTCTCCTCATGTCTGTTGGATTTTGCCCATCGATCCTTAAAATCACAGACAAAACGACAAAAATTCAAATTAAAGTCTTGCATATCCTCTGGATTCGTTTGTCTTATCAATTCTTGCTTCAATATATTCAACTTGTCTCTTAATTGAGAAGCCTCAGCATTTTTAATAATACTGTAAAGACTACGCCGAGAAATGAATCTTTTTGAGTTTATTCCTAAAATATAAAGACTGTATTCGTGATATTTCTTGTATCAATTAACAAAATAACGAGGAGGCACAACACATTCTATATATTAACACTTAACAAAAATATAACAGCACGTCATTGCTGTAACCCGAAATATACCACCACGACCACTCACATCGAATTGTATTCGTATTAAATAGATATAATAGTTAATGTAAAGTAACACTACACACTTATCATCTGCTATTTAAATTAAGTTATACAAAATTGTCTAAGAACACGAGCGCGAAGATAAAATAAACTTACCCTACACTTTAAATAAACCAAACAACAAGGAAAAGAACACACATTTTAGTTTTGGTGTAGAATGCATACTAATATTGAAATAAATAAACATAAATAACAATAACAACAATATATGATGATGATAACGAAAGCGAAAACAAAACAAAAACTACAGCAACGGTTCTTCTCTCACTTTGGATGACATGCGCTTTTTTTACAAAATTTGTTAAAAATCGAATTGGCGCAACAACGCGCAAGATGTTTTTGTTTATTATATTAGTATAATTCCTAAGCTTTAAAAATATATAAATTTCAGAACACGAAGTTGTCCGATACCATTTTAAAACTCTACATACTTCTCAATAATGGCTACAATTTAGACCTTTTTCCATAAATTATTAAAAATAGTTATACAGGGTAAATGTCGACTTGCAACTGCTTTTTTTGTTCGAAATTACCTGAAGTTGAAGGTTCCATAATAATATTTGGCTTTTGAATGTCAAAAATACAAACACTTGCACTTGAAAATACAAAAAAATCACTTTTTGCAAAAACGCGAAAAAATCGAAAAAACTACGAACTTTGAGACAACACAAAAATTGAATTAAGCAACATATGTTATCGATTCCTTTGCCTAGTGATGGAGAATTTTGTCTTCAATAATCGAGTATAAAACATTAATCGGATATCTCAATATTAATTTTTCAATTAATCTCCGTTTTCGTGGTCAAATACCCCAACGTGCGTCGTGTTAGAGTAAATAAAAAACGGCAGGATAAAATCAGGTTGTGAGAATTTAATGCTTTTACTTTTCCCTCAATAAAGAAATACATAAATTTGAGAGAACATGAAGTGAGTGATGATCTTTACTGAAAGCCTGAGCTTTAGTGAAACTTGAATTTTAGCGAAAGCTAAAGCTTTTACAGAAAAATGCTTAAAATCAGTATAGATTTTTGATGTTATAAAGCATCTGGATTAAGGAGACATTCACGCTTTATCTCACTTTCCAACAATAACAAAAAATAATAGGTTTTGTGGCGTAGGATGTGAACTATGATGTTTTGTGAAAACCTGAGATTTAATACAACTGTGCTTTTAGTGAAAGCTCGAGCCTTTGTAGAAAAAAGTTTAGAATCGAAATAAAACTCTAACGTTATAAAGTATCAGTATACAAAAAGAGTATACGTTAAGGATACACTCACGTTTTACGGTCGCTTTCCATCAATAGCAAACATGGTTTTAGTGAATCAGAATTAAAAAAAGGTTGTATAGAATCAGTGTACTGAAACAGTCTACTTTAAGAGGACGTTCGTGCTTTTCGGATAACCGTCAATACAAATTCATTACTCACTGAGTTTTAGTGAAAGCTTGAGCTTTTAGCACAGAAAGCTCAGAATCAATAAAAATATATGTATGGGTAACAAAATCAGTGTACTAAAAGAATATACATTAAGGCTAGATGTATCAGATTTACGGATATCCGTCAATAAAAAATACATTACTTACTAAGAAAGGTGATAGGTCGAATTTTTAAGAGTTAAAACCGGTTTATCTTGATTTCCGACCAAACTACAATTTCTTGTTCTAGGGCAAAGTTTTAGGTAATGAAAAGATCTATTACTTTTGTATTGACACTTCTTTAACATAACCTTAAAATTTATGTAAAAAATTTAAAAAAGCAAGATTTTCGATTTTGTGTTAACCTTTCTACAAGAAATTATAAGAACTTTTATTTTTCTAAAAAAATTAAATTATTTTACTTACACAAAATTGCAACTCCACTATATCCAATAGCAAGAAAAATTCAATCCACGTTGCTGGCAAAACAAGGCGCTGAGCTTAAAATGCATAAGCTTTTCACTTGTTAATAAATTTTAAAAATGATTACGATTTAATTTTTTTGCACACTTTTCCCACAATTATGCAATTCATTAATTACTTTTACAATACACAGTGTTGCCAATTTTTAAAAAATTTTATTTAGTATTTTTTTTTTTGCAAGTTTCGCGAGCTGCGCGTGTCATTGATGTTTTAAAAAATATTTTCTTATTTTACATATGTAAATATGAAAAGACAACGTGTTGCATTGTAAAACATGTATGTGTATGTTGTTGTATGAACATACATACATTTGTCAACACCACATATGTAGCTACTGATTTTTTAGCGCACAAAACAAAGCACAACAACACCAAAAAACACTTAACATGTAAATATGTTTGTATGCTTGGACTTTTATATGCACTTTATATGAACATACGTTTATGTTTATGTGTACATATGTGTAGTGCAGACTTTTACTAGCTGGGTTTGCGGTCACTTTTTTGTTAGTTGTTGTTTCTTTTTTTCTTGCTTTTTTCACTTCTTTTAAATATTACAGGGCACAGTGAGCGAATTCATTCATTTCCATTCTCTCTCTCACTCTGACGATTTATCATACACATTTATTGTACGCTGGCTTGGTTTTGAGCATGAAACGTTGTTTGGACTTGTAAAATACCTGTAATGAAATTTGAAGTGTTATGTAAGTAACTTGGTATGAATTTGTTAAATTAAATATGTTTTATGGTTGTTGTTGCTGCAAAGCTAGTTACAATTTTTGGTATGATAAAAAAATTGTTTTTCTTAATTTTTTTTTACTTATTTTAAAATTATTCTTTATTAATTTTTAAATTATTGTTTTTAATATATTTTTTAGTTAATATCTTTTTAAATTATTACTTTTTAATAATTTTTGAAATTAATTTTTTTATTATTTGTTTATTTATTAATTTTTTTTTCGAAATATAAGTTATTATATTATTTGCAGATAAATAAATTAATGATCACTTAAAAGAACTAAGTTATGTTAGATTAAAGGCCGAGTCACTAATTATTTCCGTGCTATTTTATACGACGCAGAAACAT
This sequence comes from Bactrocera correcta, assembly GCA_027475135.1. Taxonomy (NCBI): domain Eukaryota; kingdom Metazoa; phylum Arthropoda; class Insecta; order Diptera; family Tephritidae; genus Bactrocera; species Bactrocera correcta. The sequence goes on along the minus strand of JAPZAG010003352.1, from coordinate 1,877 downwards.
AAACGATGACGATCTGAGACGAGAAAGCACTTTTAGCATTCGAGAGAACTGTTCTTCGCAAGATCTTTGGCGCCACGAAATGTATGAGCTACATGGCGACATGGATATAATTAACGCATAAAACTGTACTAGTTAGGCCTGCCGTTCGTATGGAAAATAATGATCCAGCGAAAGTCTCCTTAAGCTCGAGACCCATGGGTGGACAACGTAAGCAAGGGCGTCCACGCATCCAATTGAAGGACAAAGTGCATAGCCACCTGTGTGCATTTGGGAATTACAACCGGGGGTAAGATAACTGGCGATTTACCCGAGATGACTGGTTCCATTATCGGTATTTACAATGGCAAGGACTTCACACAGGTTGAAATCAAACCCGAAATGATTGGTCACTATTTTGCAGAATTTTCGCTCATCTACAAACCAGTCAAGCACGGTAGGCCCGGTATTGGTGCCACCCACAGTTCCAGATTTTTCCTCGGTTGTAGTGCTAAAGAGGAAGAAAAGAAAATTTAATGTCTGGACTATTGATACCTCTTATAAGCTTTCATTTGAATTTCTGAGAATTCATAAATATTTGAAAAACTGAATAAAATTTGAAAATTTATTAACTTCTTCAGTCATTAATTGGCCAAAAAGCTTTGTTTTGAATTTTTGAGCATAACGCTAACCTATCAGAGTAATTATCATCAATTGGCCCATTCGCAATTTGGGACTGCATAGCAACTCAGAATGATTGTCTTATCAGAAAAAATTAAAGAACTCCGGCGAAATTCGGAAGAAAATAGAGAATTTGAGTAGGCCTTACGGGATCTTCCTCGAGTTTCACGATGCTGTTAAGATTGGTCTACGGTTTCGATCCATTTACTTATTATCGATGATATATACAAATATCTAAAACCAACTCGAGATAAGAAGTATGTACAAATACAAACTTCAAAGGATCATATCTTCTCAAAAAAGTCAGTAATGAGTATAGAGCACTTTCCTTTATCGCTAAAGGTACAAAGCCTATAAATTTTGTATGAAAAAAATAAATCGAATAAACAACTTTGAAAACGAAGAAAAAAGGCTTGGGAGTTGACCATAGTATTATATTTAACTTAGAACCAAGCAAAAATAACAAAAAGTCTAATTATAGTCGTCTATTAGGTGCATGATGACCTTTACTAACGTAAAAAATATACGTGTGAAGAGATTAAAAGGCAACATGAACCTGGAAATTTGCATTCTCTTCGCTAGAGCTATTTACAATCTGAAACAGTAGCATTGGCATTCTTGTTACTTTTTCTTTTTTAAGAAAGTGGCAATGAATAAGTTATTTTATTGGTTGACATTCGGAGGTTGTTCTGAAATATTTCAGGGTCAAGAAGAAAAAGTGATGAAACACATGTTTCTTGTCACCATAAAAGGTTTGTATTGCAGATGAGCGGAATCGAATCTGACTAAGCTCACAAAATACCAGTAATAGAAAACCTAAAAAGAGTTATAATTAAGGTCAAGCATATTAAGATATACCATCTCACGTAAAAAAATTCTCGAAATTGGAGCATAATTTTTCATAGAACCAGACACCGAATATGTGCCTATAGTTAACTTGTCACCGAAAATATCGATCAATCTGTGAAATCCGAAGACAATTAGGAAACGTGCTTTATCGACGGAGTCAACCATAGAGAGAATGAGGTCAGACGAGTGGGGTTCGCTGGGCATTCTAAGAGGACGTTAGAGTCATGCTGAACATATACTTAGTATGTCGAGGACGATTCTGGTGAAGTAGAAGTATAACCTGTTACAGTGTCCAGAACGAAATTGGGTAAATACTTCCCCTAGATCACTATACCAAATGTACAGGTTTTCAAACACCCGGTTGACTTTAT
>JAPZAG010003351.1:0-11142 GCA_027475135.1 Bactrocera correcta | reverse complement strand
ATTTTGCATAGTAGGATAACGGCCATCGAGGACGGACGACCAGTCTCGAATGTGCACCGAATGATTTGTCATACGCGACATTATGACGGGATACGTTAGACAATTTATCGCGACGCTGTACAGCTGGTAAAATAGCTTATAATGCGGCCTCCGCAGTGGCGGCTTGTAACTAATAAACATAGGTAGTAGACCGAAACCGAATGCGTAGTAATATGAAAAGCGCGGCACCCAACACCATGGCATTTGCCGCCCAACAGTCGCGCCAATAGGTTTTAATTCCGGAGTTGTCAAAATTTCGTCTAGTCAGCAAACTTCTTCTTCTTCTTTACTGGCGTAGACACCGCTTACGCGATTATAGCCGAGTCAACAACAGCGCGCCAGTCGTTTCTTCTCTTCGCTACGTGGCGCCAATTGGATATTCCAAGCGAGGCCAGGTCCTTCTCTACTTGGTCCTTCCAACGGAGTGGAGGTCTTCCTCTTCCTCTGCTTCCCGCGGCGGGTACTGCGTCGAATACTTTCAGAGCTGGAGTGTTTTCATCCATCCGGACAACATGACCTAGCCAGCGTAGCCGCTGTCTTTTAATTCGCTGAACTATGTCAATGTCGTCGTATATCTCGTACAGCTCATCGTTCCATCGAATGCGATATTCGCCGTGGCCAACGCGCAAAGGACCATAAATCTTTCGCAGAACCTTTCTCTCGAAAACTCGGAACGTCAACTCATCGGTTGTTGTCATCGTCCAAGCCTCTGCACCATATAGGAGGACGGGAATTATGAGAGACTTATAGAGTTTGGTTTTTGTTTGTCGAGAGAGGACTTTGCTTCTCAATTGCCTACTTAGTCCGAAGTAGCACCTGTTGGCAAGAGTTATCCTGCGTTGGATTTCTAGGCTGACATTGTTGGTGGTGTTTACGCTGGTTCCAAGATAGACGAAATTATCTACAACTTCAAAGTTATGACTGTCAACAGTGACGTGAGTGCCAAGTCGCGAGTGCGACGACTGTTTGTTTGATGACAGGAGATATTTCGTCTTGCCCTCGTTCACTGCCAGACCCATTTCTTTTGCTTCCTTGTCCAGTCTGGAGAAAGCAGAACTAACGGCGCGGGTGTTGAGGCCGATGATATCAATATCATCGGCATACGCCAGCAGTTGTACACTCTTATAAAAGATAGTACCCTCTCTGTTAAGTTCTGCAGCTCGAACTATTTTCTCCAGAAGCAGGTTGAAAAAGTCGCACGATAGGGAATCGCCTTGTCTGAAACCTCGTTTGGTATCGAACAGCTCGGAGAGGTCCTTCCCGATTCTGACGGAGCTTTTTGTGTTGCTCAACGTCAGTTTACACAGCCGTATTAGTTTTGCGGGGATACCAAATTCAGACATCGCGGCATAAAGGCAGCTCCTTTTCGTGCTGTCGAAAGCAGCTTTGAAATCGACGAAGAGGTGGTGTGTGTCGATTCTCCTTTCACGGGTCTTTTCCAAGATTTGGCGCATAGTGAATATCTGGTCGGTTGTTGATTTACCAGGTCTAAAGCCACACTGATAAGGTCCAATCAGTTTGTTGACGGTGGGCTTTAATCTTTCACACAATACGCTCGACAGAACCTTATATGCGATATTGAGGAGGCTAATCCCACGGTAGTTGGCGCAGATTGTGGGGTCTCCTTTTTTGTGGATTGGGCATAGCACACTTAAATTCCAATCGTTGGGCATACTTTCGTCCGACCATATTTTGCAAAGAAGCTGATGCATGCACCTTATCAGCTCTTCGCCGCCGTGTTTGAATAGCTCGGCCGGCAATCCATCGGCCCCTGCCGCTTTGTTGTTTTTCAGGCGGGCAATTGCTATTCGAACTTCTTCATGGTCGGGCAATGGAACGTCTGCTCCATCGTCATCGATTGGGGTATCGGGTTCGCTTTCTCCTGGTGTTGTGCGTTCACTGCCATTCAGCAGACTGGAGGAGTGTTCCCTCCATAATTTAAGTATGCTCTGGGCATCGGTAACTAGATCACCTTTGCGGGTTCTACAAGAGTATGCTCCGGTCTTGAAACCTTCTGTAAGCCGCCGCATCTTTTCGTAGAATTTTCGAGCATTACCCCTGTCGGCCAGCTTATCAAGCTCTTCGTACTCACGCATTTCGGCCTCTTTCTTTTTCTGTCTACAAATGCGTCTCGCTTCCCTCTTCAACTCTCGGTATCTATCCCATCCCGCACGTGTTGTGGTCGATCGTAACGTTGCGAGGTAGGCAGCCTGTTTTCTCTCCGCTGCGACACGGCACTCCTCGTCGTACCAGCTGTTCTTCTGCACTTTCCGAAAACCAATGGTTTCGGTTGCAGCTGTACGTAAGGAGTTTGAAATGCCGTCCCACAGTTCCCTTATACCGAGTTGTTGACGAGTGCTCTCAGAGAGCAGGAGTGCAAGCCGAGTAGAAAAACGTTCGGCTGTCTGTTGTGATTGCAGCTTCTCGACGTCGAACCATCCTTGTGTTTGTTGGCGTGCGTTTTTTGCTGCACAGAGGCGGGTGCGTATTTTGGATGCAACAATATAGTGGTCCGAGTCGATGTTAGGACCTCGGAGCGCACGCACATCTAAAACACTGGAGACGTGTCTTCCGTCTATCACAACATGATCGATCTGGTTGGTGGTTTTTCGATCTGGAGACAGCCAGGTAGCTTGATGTATCTTCTTATGCTGGAATCTAGTGCTACAGATAACCATATTTCGGGCCCCGGCGAAGTCGATCAGCCTCAGCCCATTTGGGGATGTTTCCGCGTGGAGGCTGAATTTACCGACCGTAGTGCCAAAGATACCTTCTTTGCCCACCCTGGCATTGAAGTCGCCAAGCACGATTTTGACATCGTGGCGGAGGCATCTCTCATAAGTGCGCTCCAAGCACTCATAAAAGGCATCTTTGGTCACATCGTCCTTCTCTTCCGTCGGGGCGTGGGCGCAAATCAGCGATATGTTGAAGAACCTCGCTTTGATGCGGATTGTGGCTAGACGTTCATTCTCCGGAGTGAATGATAGTACTCGGCGACGGAGTCTCTCTCCCACCACGAATCCAACACCAAACTTGCGCTCCTTTATATGGCCACTGTAGTAAATGTCACAAGGACCTACTCGTCTCTGTCCTTGTCCCGTCCATCGCATTTCTTGGACGGCGGTGATGTCAGCCTTTATCTTTACGAGGACATCTACCAGCTGGGCAGCGGCACCTTCCCAATTAAGGGACCGGACATTCCAGGTGCATACCCTCAAATCATAGTCCTTATTTCGTTTGCCATGGTCGTCATCAAAAGGGGGGTCACTCATCCGAGGCTTGTTGTTGTCTTTCTTCAGTCATCAGTCAGCAAACAATAATATCAATTCGGATATCCAAACTAGAAACAATCTCGGCAACATGTCTCATATAGAATAAGTTTTCAGTGAAAAGCAACATAATCGAAAGAGGAAAGTTATGTGAGGACCGTTTAAGGTCAGGTAGCTGCGCCTTAATTCAATGATATAAAACCTAACGACTACCTAGACGAAGTAATTTCGTTAGATTGCATATTCAATTTCGGTTTTCCATGCGGATATAGAGGTGAATGAGGGGGACACCTTTTTGGCAATTGGCGACCAAGCAGAAGAAGGTTTAGTTCATTTCCGGCTTTGCTAAGATATCACGGAGTCATTTCGATTTAGGAAATAAGTTTAAAAATTGGATCCACATGCGAAACAAACTAGTTATAAATTGGTGTACGAAAGATAACAAACTGTGTATGTTATGTTGTAAAAACCTTACGAAATGCCTTCTTCTTTACTGGCGTAGAAACCGCTTACGCCGTTATACCCTAGTTAACATCAGCCCACTAGTCGTTACTTCTTTTGATATTTCTTGATATTTGATATTCCTTCTCTACCTGGTTTTTCCAACGGAGAGGAGGCCTTCCTCTTCCTCTTTTTCCCCCCGGGGGTACTGCGTCGAATACTTTCATAGCTGGAGTGTTTTCGTCCATTCGGACGACAAGACAGCGGCTAAATGTCTTTAAATTCGATGAACTATGTCATTGTCGTCGTATATCTCATACAGTTTATCGTTCCATCGAATGCGATATTCGGCGTGGCCAACACGCAAAGGAAGATATTTTGAGGAACCTTTCTCTCGAAAGCTCGTAGCGCCCCCTAATCAGAAATAGAAAAGTGATTGCCGTCGAATATTATTAATTTCGTCGTTATTCAGCTACTAGCATCCATACCTCGAAAGATAGCAGGGAAATCTTAGGCTTATGCATAAAACTCTAAATCTATTATCCTTGCTGAGTGTATAGAGAATGTGCTTACCAGTCGTATGTTGGTGTAAAATCTGTGGTCGGAGTGCAATGTATTATAATACTATTTTATTGCCGGTGGCCATTACTAGGTCAATAATACTGAACTGATATGAAATAGAAATCTAGCAACTGCTCGAAACAATAGGGATCTTTCCAGTTCATACAATATAATCACACCGTGTAATAGTTTAACTTTAATTTCATATTTATATAAATTATACTTTGCTCAAAATGCATGGTATCGCGTTAAAAGTAAGTTCTCAAGTTACATGAGTTGAATGCTTCCCCTGCCTTTGTAGGGTGCAAAAAAATTTTTGATATTCCGTGTGAGTAGATTCCATACATAATAAGTTAGATATCTTATTGAAACGTGGTCATGCTTTCTCAAACATTGTGTGGTTTGGTACGTAAATGTTGTATGGTGTCGACGCTAGAAAAGCTTCGGAAGTCGATTGTCTTCCTCTAAGAAATGGTTTGAACAGATAGATGTGGGTAGAAGTCAAAATCGAGAACTGTTTCCTTTTGGCATGACATTCTTAAAATGTTCGATTCGATCATCAAATTTCTGCAAAGTCCTACTATTATACTACGAGCTTCTGCTAACTCTTGGCTATCTTTCCGATCATTCGTTAAATACTAGAGAGATAAGTTCGAGACGTACGAAAAAACTGCCAGAGAATTATTTGACTTTTATTATTCAACTTCAAAGTTTTCAGGCATTACAACTTTCAGCGATAAAAACTTTTTTTCCACCCATTACTGGATTGTGAAGTGCACTGAAAACAAAAATTTTCCGCTTACGAGTTGATTTATTCATTATTTGATACACAGGTAATAGAGACTTGAACATAAAACAAAAACCTGTGGAAACCAAGTTAAGAGACTTTGAAGGCTTTTTAGGCAATGAGAACTCAAAACTTTTGAAAATATTTTTCTAACTATAATTTCGTCAATTCAGAAATTATTCTACGACTATACTTGTCTATTATGGTAAAATATTACATGAGTAAAAGATTGTTATCCAAGATAAAATTGATGAAAAATTGCCTTCTTACGTGTGTGGATATTTAATCAGATGATCAGATGACCATGATGATAACCATTTTAAAACAAATTGATGTGAAATTTTTTTTATGAGAAAGTGGCACTGCATTCTTAATCCGACTCTGAAAGCAACAATTAACTAGCATTTAAAGCAAAGTGTTATAAAATTTTGTGTGTTTGTGGGGCGATATTGCGTGTACGCGCGTTTGCCGTAACAATTAAGATCATTTGTTTGTTACATGTAAGCAATTAATTAATTTTCTCATTCCCTCCCCTATACATATACTCATCCACCGCCCACAGCAATGGTGTACTCATTATACCCTTCCGCTCTTGTAGCACAGGCATTGTTCTTGTCATAATTTCATTGCCATGGGCAAGCACATATAATATGTATGTTTGTGTGTGAGCATGATTGTCCACACATTGGTCCGCAAAAATTATTACAGTCAAACAACCATTTGTTTTTATGTTCCTATATTAAGATTTTCTCTTTGAGGTATTCGTAACCCTAATTAAGTTGATGAATTATAGATTGACAGTTTGCCAAGTGAGTGTATGATATACACACCCATATATGCAGGTATATACTAACACATATGCATAACCTCTTCTATGTAGCGCATGCTTGCCACATCTGGCATAAGTCACCTAGCCAGCCTGTTTGGTTATTTTGGTATTTTGCTGTGCTTCTAGGGAACCCCCCGCCTTATCACACGTATTCGATTTTTCGTCGAAACCGCTTGTCGGGGGAGTGCTGCCCAGCTGCCATATTTACGTAGAGAACAAATTGAAAATGTTTTAGGACTTATGAACACTATCTTTCGGCAGGGGCGCTAAGTAACTCCTAGGCATTTTGATTCATTGAAAAATCTAAGTGTGTGTGAATAAAATTCATTAAAGCTGTGCATGCTCAACCTTTATGTTAAAATGTAGCAGTGTTGCATACTTTTAAGAGCTGCGGTAATTAGTTTAAGAACATTATGGTGCTTCAAAAAATGTTTGATTTTTTTTTTTAACTCCTACCTTCTCAAATGTTAGTGATTGACAAACAAAAAATTTTCCCTCAGGCCAGACGCTGTAGCTTAACTCTAAGGGGTAGCTATTTGTTTTTAGGTTCCCATACATTTAACATAGGAATTTTCATTTTCACCAAATAATTTTCGTTTCTCAAAAATAACCATCATATATTCAGAAAATTCACTTTTCCAACTTTTAATATTTCTGCGACAAAGTTTGATTATCTCAACTAGACGTATAAACATAGTGATTTGAAATTTGGAATTTTTTCAATAAAAATAAAAAAATTTCGGAGAATAGTAATTATGTCGCGGGAACTTTTAAAGTTTTGGGAAAGCAAACTTTATGAATATGTGAAGCACCCTAGTGAACATGGATGAATGTAAATTAAGAGTCGTTATTAGCAGACGAAAATTATGTAGTATATAGTATTCACGTGTCTTCTAATATATATTAAGTAAGTTTGTACTGAAATGTCTCATACTGAACTTTGAATCAGTTTCATTTTTGTATAACTCACAGCATAACTTAACTTGATTAATCGGACTTTAGAGACTTTACGAGGGCTGCTATATATATTTCTGGCCTAATAATGAAAATAGGAATATTTATCAACGAAAATGGTTTTATTGTTTTTCAGAATATTCTCCATCAAGATTTATACACTTTTGCATGCGCTCAAACCAATTTTCGAAGCACTTTTTCCACTCCGATTGAGACGCCTCCAAAACATGATTTTTGAATGCTTCAATAGCATCTTCTGGCGACGAAAATCGTTGACCACGCATTATTTTGTTGATGTGTGGGAATAAAAAGAAGTCATTGGGTGCCAAGTCAGGGCTGTACGGCGGATGACCCATCAATTCGACGTTTTGGCCGGTCAAAAAGGCGCTGGTTTGAGCCGATGTGTGAGAGCTCGCATTGTCATGGTGCACAATGATTCGTCTTCTCTTGTTCGTTTTTGGAATTTCTCCGAAGACTTCAGGCAAACAAATGGTAATGTACCACTCAGAATTGACCGTCCTACGTTGCTCAAATGGACCAGTCGCCACATGACCAGTTTTGCCGAAAAACAGGCGACCATTTGCTTCGAAGTGCTTCTTCCACGAACAACTTTCATTGGATTTGGTATGTCTTGGAAGACCCACACGGTCGATTGCTGTTTTGTTTCGGGCTCATACGGATTGATCCATGATTCGTCACCTGTGACGATCTTATAAACGTCTTTTGAAGCACCGCGATCGTATTTTTTCAGCATTTTTTTACACCCATCCACACTAGCCTTTTTTTGAGCGATTGTCAAATTGTGCGGGATCCAACGAGAACAAACCTTTTTTATGGCCAGGTGTTCATGCAATATCGAATTTATGCTGATGGGAGAAATGCATAGGCATGCCTTTATCTGAAGGTATGTTACATGACGGTCTTGTATTATCAGTTCACGTACGGCATCGATGTTTTCTGGCACAACGGCTGTTTTTGGACGACCTTCACGGAATTCGTTTTTGAGCGAGCGTTGGCCACGATTGAATTCATTGTACCAGTTTTTCACAGTACTATGGGATGGTGATTCATAGCCATACAAAGATGTTAGTTCATCGATGCACTCTTGTCGTGATAATCCACGTCGAAATTTGTGAAAAATGATCGCACAAAAAATGTCCACGAGTTAATTTCATTTTTTGGCCGAGTTAAATTTTTAATTCCCTTTAAACAAAACAATTCACCATTAAATGACAAAACGTTCTGAATGAATATTCCAGTTAACAAAACAAATAATAACACAGTACAAAAGCTAATCGGGGGGGGTGAGAAATTCCAAGTCAGGGTGATGGTACTAGGTCAGTGTAGTAAAACCCTAAAAGGGGTTTGGCGTTCGTATGTGTCGGTTTTTTTTAATGCCCTTTTTAAAATTTTTTTTCCTTGCCTTGATGTTTTTGCGCTTAGTTGTAACATTTTTTTTTGTTTTTAGTTTCAAAAACAAGACAACTTCATCTCTTTTGGCAACAGTTTTGATAAAATTCTCAATGCCAATATTATTCGTGAGCCTCTAGGGCCGAAGGAGACGATATTGCTGCCTCCACTGCATATTAAACTTGGAATTGTTAAGCATTTTATCAAAACTGTCCCCAAAAAGAGATGAAGTTTTCTTGTTTTTGAAACTAAAAAAAAAAAAAAAAAATTTTACAACAAAGCAAAAAAAACATCAACCAGGGAAAAAAAATTTAAAAGGTCATAAAACAAAACACCAAACCCATAAAACATACGCCAAACCCTTTGAGGGTTTTACTATACTGACCTAGTACCATCAGCCTGACTTGGAATTTCTCACCCCCCAGACAATAACCCAAAAAAATGTTCCACAGTGTAATTCGATATGGATTTTGTTAAAAAGTTGAGTTATCTGTTTAATTAAGTACTGATCCAATACCGAATCGCTCGCTGAATTTAAAAACGATTTCCAATTATTTTTTGGGGGTTTTCAAATACGTCTGCAAAGAATTTATTGCTCGTGATTGAGGTATCTTCTTCTTTCTTAATTATTTTTTTTTTTTTAATTGGCGTAGACACCGCTTACGCGCGCCAGTCGTTTCTTCTTTTCGCTACGCGGGGCCAATTGGATATTCCAAGCGAAGCCAGGTCCTTCTCCACTTGGTCCTTCCAACGGAGTGCTTCCATCGGCGAGTACTGAGTCGAATACTTTCAGAGCTGGAGTGTTTTTATCCATCCGGACAAGATGACCTAGCCAGCGTAGCCGCTGTCTTTTAATTCGCTGAACTATGTCAATATCGTCGTATATCTCGTACAGCTCATCGTTCCATCGAATGCGTTATTGGCCGCGGCCAATGAGCAATGGACCATAAATCTATCGCAGCACTTTTCTCTCGAAAACTTGCAACGTCGCCTCATCCGTTGTTAACATCGTGCCTCTGCACCATATAGCAATACGGGAATTATGAGCGATTTATAGAGTTTGGTTTTTGTGTGTGGAGAGAGGACTTTGCTTCTCGATTGCCTACTCAATCCGAAGTAGCTCCTGTTGGCAAGAGTTATCCTGCGTTGGATTTCCAGGCTGACATTGTTGGTGGTGTTTATGCTGGTTCCCAAATATTCGAAACTATCTACAACTTCAAAGTTATGACTGTCAACAGTGACGTGAGTGCCAAGTCGCGAGTGCGACGACTGTTTGTTTGATGACAGGAGATATTTCGTCTTGTCCTCGTTCACTGCCAGACCCATTTGTTTTGCTTCCTTTTCAGTCTGGAGAAAGCAGAACTAACGGCGCGGGTGTTGAGGCCGATGATATCAATATCATCGGCATACGCCAGCAGTTGTACACTCTTATAGAAGATTGTACCTTCTCTATTTAGTTCTGCAGCTCGAACTATTTTCTCCAGAAGCAGGTTGAAAAAGTCGCACGATAGGGAATCGCCTTGTCTGAAACCTCGTTTGGTATCGAACGGCTCGGAGAGGTCCTTCCCGGGTTCTCAGGGAGCTTTGAGTGTTGCTCAGCGTCAGCTTACACATCCGTAATAGTTTTGCGGGGATACCAAATTCAGACATTGCGGCGTAAAGGCAGCTCCTTTTCGTGCTGTCGAAAGCAGCTTTGAAATCGACGAAGAAGTGGTGTGTGTCGATTCTCCTTTCAGTGGTCTTTTCCAAGATTTGGCGCCTGGTTAATATCTGGTCGGTTGTTGATTTGCTAGGTCTAAAGCCACACTGATAAGGTCCAATCAGTTTGTTGACGGTAAGCTTTAATCTTTCACGCAATACGCTCGATAGAACCTTATATGCAATGTTGAGGAGGCTAATCCCACAGTAGTTGGCGTAGATTGTGGGGTCTCCTGTTTTAGGGATTGGGTATAGCACACTTAAATTCCAATCGTTGGGCATGCTTTCGTCCGACCAAATTTTTCGAAGAAGCTGATGCATGCTCCTTATCAGTTCTTCGCCGCCGTGTTTGAATAGCTCGTCCGGCAATCCGTCGGCTCCTGCCGCTTTGTTGTTCTTCAGGCGGGCAATTGCTATTCGCACTTCTTCATGGTCGGTTAATGGATCGTCTTCTGCTCCATCGTCATCGATTGGGGAATCGGGTTTAATTTCTCCTGGTGTTGTGCGTTCGATGCCATTCAGCAGGCTGGATTGTGTTCCCTCCATAATTTAAGGGATGCTCTGGGCATCGGTGACTATATCACCTTTTGGGGTTCTACAAGAGTATGCTCCGGTCTTGAAAACTTCTGTAAGACACCGCATTTTTTCGTAAAATTTTCGAGCATTACCCCTGTCGGCCAGCTTATCAAGCTCTTCGTACTCACGCATTTCTGCCTCTTTCGTTTTCTGTCTGCAAATGCGCTTCGCTTCCCTCTTCAACTCTCGGTATCTATGCGTGCGGGATGCGTGTTGTCGGGCGATCGTAACGTTGCGAAGTAGGCAGCCTGTTTTCTCTCCACTGCGACACGGCACTCCTCAACGTATCAGCTGTTCTTTGAGGTATCTTCACGTGGAAGATAAAAGTACCTTCTCCGTTTGGTTTATATACTTCAATTTCACAACAGTAAGAAGAGAAATAAAGTTGTCGTTCTAATGCCAGTATATAGATACAAAGGACAAACATCAACCGATGTATACCGAATATCAACCGATCTTTCTGAAATATTTTGAACCAATTGTATCAGATTACATATCAGATTACATAGACCCGACTATTTTAGGAATGGATTCACTTTAAAATCACTCCTAGTTAGCTCGTCAGTAACCGGGATTAA
>JAPZAG010003350.1:0-11143 GCA_027475135.1 Bactrocera correcta | reverse complement strand
AACGTCTGCTCCATCGTCATCGATTGGGGAATCGGGTTCGCCTTCTCCTGGCGTTGTACGTTCACTGCCATTCAGCAGGCTGGAGAAGTGTTCCCTCCATAATTTAAGTATGCTTTGGGCATCGGTGACTAGATCACCTTTGGGGGTTCTACAAGAGTATGCTGCGGTCTTGAAACCTTCTGTAAGTCGCCGCATCTTTTCGTAGAATTTTCGAGCATTACCCCTGTCGGCCAGCTTATCAAGCTCTTCGTACTCACGCATTTCGGCCTCTTTCTTTTTCTGTCTACAAATGCGTCTTGCTTCCCTCTTCAACTCTCGGTATCTATCCCATCCCGCACGTGTTGTGGTCGATCGTAACGTTGCGAGGTAGGCAGCCTGTTTTCTTTTGGTAACTATGTGTCCGTTTTGTATGGAAGCAATATGCTATAGTAATCCGATCTGAACAATTTTTGCGGAGATTATGTTATTTTCTTAAGCAGTAATCCATGTCAAATTTCGTGAAAATACCACGTCAAATGCGAAAGTTTGCCATACAAGCCGTTGATTCCAATCGTTCGGTTTGTTGGAAGCTATATGTTATAGTGTGCCGATCTGAGCAATTTCTCCGTAGTTTACTTTGTAGCCTTAGAAAATAATCTATACTAAATTTCGTGAATAGATCTTGTCAAATGCAAAAGTTTTCCATACCAGCACTAGATTCCGATCGTTTAGTTTGTATAGCAGCTAAATGCTATAGTAAGCCGATCTGAACAATTTCTTTGTATATTACATTTTTAACTTAGAAAATAACCTGTACCAACTTTTGTGAAGATTCATTGACAAATGTGAAAGTTTTCCATAGACAACTTGATTCCGATCGTTCAGTTTGTATGGCAACTATATGTTATAGTGGACCGATATCGGCAGTTCCGACAAATGAGCAACTTCTTGAAGAGAAAATGATGTTTGCAAAATCTCAAAACGATATCTTAAAAACTAAGAGATTAGTGCATATATATGCAGACAGCCAGACGAACATGGCTAAATCGACTCAGCTCAACATACTAATCATTTAGTTCTTTTGAAGGGACCTATAAAACCTTTCCATAAAATTTTGGTTGCAAAATTTAATGCTTGTGGCACAATAGTTAAGTGTTCAACATAAGATCGTAGCGATCTCCTCTACCAAATTACATTTTTTTTATCTTCATTTGGAGCTTAATTATGTCATTTTATAAGTTTTCGTTTAATGGCGTTTTGTGGACCCGATAGTGAAGCAATTTCGCTTATATTGGGTGCCAAAGAACACATGTACCAATACTCATGAATATATCTAAATTTTTACTTAAGTTATCGCTTGCACGGACAGAGCATCACCCGGATTTCTACTGTCTCTTCATCTCTGTCATTTATAATATATAGCTCTATATCTAACTTATTTAATTTTAGTTCATACAAAAAACATAACTGTTATACTATGTAGCAACATTTTGCATTGGCATAAAAATCCAAAAAGGGGGTTTGGTGCTCATATCACTTAAACCAACATAATTTCTATTAACTCATTTATAGATTCTCAGATTAGACATTATGAAAAACTTTCAACCCGTGAGGTAGCCGATCCGTGAAAGCGGCAATCCACTTCAATTTTAGAGCGGTACGACCGTTATAACGGGTGATTTTTTTGAGGTTAGGATTTTCATGCAGTAGTATTTGACAGATCACGTGGGATGTCAGACATGGTGTCAAAGAGAAAGATGCTCAGTATGCTTTGACATTTCATCATGAATAGACTTACTAACGAGCAACGCTTGCAAATCATTGAATTTTATTACCAAAATCAGTGTTCGGTTCGAAATGTGTTTCGCGTCCGTGTCCGATGAGCGATGAGGCTCATTTCTGGTTGAATGGCTACGTAAATAAGCAAAATTGCCGCATTTGGGGTGAAGAGCAACCAGAAGCCGTTCAAGAACTGCCCATGCATCCCGAAAAATGCACTGTTTGGTGTGGTTTGTACGCTGGTGGAATCATTGGACCGTATTTTTTCAAAGATGCTGTTGGACGCAACGTTACGGTGAATGGCGATCGCTATCGTTCGATGCTAACAAACTTTTTGTTGCCAAAAATGGAAGAACTGAACTTGGTTGACATGTGGTTTCAACAAGATGGCGCTACATGCCACACAGCTCGCGATTCTATGGCCATTTTGAGGGAAAACTTCGGACAACAATTCATCTCAAGAAATGGCCCCGTAAGTTGGCCACCAAGATCATGCGATTTAACGCCTTTAGACTATTTTTTGTGGGGCTACGTCAAGTCTAAAGTCTACAGAAATAAGCCAGCAACTATTCCAGCTTTGGAAGACAACTTTTCCCGAAGAAATTCGGGCTATTCCGGCCGAAATGCTCGAAAAAGTTGCCCAAAATTGGACTTTCCGAATGGACCACCTAAGACGCAGCCGCGGTCAACATTTAAATGAAATTATCTTCAAAAAGTAAATGTCATGAACCAATCTAACGTTTCAAATAAAGAACCGATGAGATTTTGCAAATTTTATGCTTTTTTTTTTTTTTAAAAAGTTATCAAGCTCTTAAAAAATCACCCGTTACATATAGTTCTATAGAAAAAGAACGAATAAGTGAAGCTATGTCAGTGGAATCCATTAAGCCTGACTGCAATCCATAAGGTATGCTCCCATTTGGCTCCCCGAAACGAGAGATTCCCACAAATTCCGAAAGTAATCTCTGAACAAATCTCTATGGTTTTAAAATTTTCAAGCCTAACAGTAAAGGCAATGTAATCGACACCTGAGAAAAGGATCCGATTGACTAAGACTAGTTCTAAAATCGTATACAGAACACATCAAGATTGGAAATTAGAAGGCCAACCACGGACTTATTTTTATTATAGCCTTTCAATAGCTCTAGAACTGGACTAAAGCATGAACTTGAAAGTTTCCAAGGCCATTTTGGCAGATATTATAATTATGATTCCCAAGTACGGTGAATTGTTCATTGATTCTGATAAATATCTGTACAATTGTTTTAAGAAAAAAGAATATGTAATCATTTTTTGGAGGTTGAAGAAGTTTAACATATATTGCTTCCTGAATCGGAAAATGAAATTCAAATTGTGACTGAGCACTAACTAAAAGAATTTATCAAGTTCCACTTTTTATTTAAAATTTAATTTTATTTCAAATTAGTCAAGGTTCTATTAGCATAGCCCTTTTTCATTTAGGGCCTCTCTCTTTTTGGGAAGTATAAGTAATTAGAAATTCATTCGGGCTTTCGCTAATTGCATCTTTGGGCTTTACACCACACTGCTGATAAATTTTGCTGTAAGATTATAATATGTAAATGATTTTTTCAAGCTAAACTTCCAAACTTTCTAGAAATACCAAGGAGCGCCCCCAAATTTATTTGTTTTTCTATTATAAGCCTTGAATTGAAACCTGTAATGTTAAAGCCACTGATTTGTGTTAGATAAACTAAATTAAGAAGAAATGGTCCTAGCTTGGCTCATCTAAAATTATTACTAACTTGCAAGTTTATTTGCGTTTCCCACCGTATTTCCTGCCTAGAGTAAGAAACTGAGATTTCTGCTCCATTAAAATATCGGTTGTAGAGGAAATCCGTCATAAGTTTAGACAACAAAATTTATGGGTCTTACTCCCGAAGAATACATGACCACATTTTTAAGGAACGATCTATGTTTCAGGCATATTGATGACTTTGTACGAGCTCGGCAACAACTCAGAGAGGACAAAGGTAAACTCGGCCAGCATGTCTGTAAGTTTTTCACATGCTCTCGGTTTCTGCTTACTGGGTTACTATTAAGTATAAAAATAAATGCTAACAACAACACAACAGCAGTCAACGAAGTAATAATAATAACAGCAAATAAAAAATCGTTCACCAGTCAAACAGCGACCAAAGCAACCACACAAAAATTCACAAGTAACCAAAAAATGTGCGAGCAAGTAAAGAAGAACAAGAAGAAGTCTTAATAAAAGTGAAGCGAAAATTTTAACAGGCCCGAAAAAGAACAACTAAACGAATAAAAGACTGGTCGAACAATTTACACAGAGAGAAGAGACATGTGAGCACTCGCAACAGAAAAAGGGCGTGCAATAAGGTCCGTACCACTAAGCGACAGCAACTTAGTTGGGCTTCCTCCATGACTGATGTCACTGTCCGCTGACCAGCTGCTTGCTCCAGTCGACTGACTGACCAAAAACAAGGCACGTCAGTCGGACGACGTGAAGTCAGGCGCTACGCAAACAAACGCAGTGCGCAGAGGAAGGGAGCTTACGGCAAAAACTTAGTTGTGGCAAGCAGCCGGATCGGTCCGGTGCGACGCTTGAATTTGAGTTGCCGATGGAGTGGAATGACACGCAGCTGTAAGTCGCGCTCGACCGGCAGGCTAGACCGCCAATGGCTTCGTGGTGTGCTTGTAAAGATATATATATATATATGTGTGTGTGTCTTCTTATGTATGTGTGTGTTTGCTCATGATAAAGGCACTCGAGCAGTTCAAAAATCACAAATTGCAAATAATAATAAACTGTCAAGTTGTTGTTGGTCTTCTGTGGCACAAAAGTGTGTTGCTTATATTTTTTTGTGTATGAGTGTATGTATGTATGTATGTATATATGTATGTATGTATATATTTATTTATGTATGTTTGATTATATTCTTTCAAATATTGCCTTTTATTGTTGCTTTCAGTCGTTTTTTAAATATTTTTTATTGTTGTTGTTCTTCTCGTATTCTCTTATTGCCGGCGTTTTTGTGAGTAATGACAGTTTCGAATTTCGCCACTGACGTTGATGATGGCCAACATGTGGTGGCCACTCGCTGCTTGCGATAGCGATAATAATGATTATGTTTTGCTTTAATGATCGCCGTAGGTTGTTGTTGTTTTTATTTTTTATTTTACGACAAAAGCAATGACAACAATACTCCCTGTCGCTTTGACAAATACTCTGTACATCGCATGCGAATCGACAATAAAACGCAGTACACAATCTGGCAACACCAAAATCAAAATCGGTTAGAGGGACGCTTACATTTGCGGCTATAAGTACATATGTATATGTATGTGTTGGGTGGTCTGAGTGTCTGTTTGCCGTCTCCCTGCTGCACTTCGATGGTTCGCTTGAACCTGAAAAAACCGCAATCGCTTGTGACGAGTGATGTGAAGTGATGTTCGGTGACACAAAACTTGTTGAAAGTAATATTGAAACCGCAAAAGCTGGAAATGTCAATGTTGAGATTTTTACATATGCTACATGAGCATATCTGTGCAATTCGTTTGTCTGCATTGGGTAAGGTCAAGGAATTGCTAATGCAATGCGATTGGGTGTGAAGAAAAGGCTTCAATTGTCGTGTATGCAATGTAAAGACAGCTTGATGGCGAAGCCAATGAAAAATTTAAAATGGAGATTGATCAAAATTTGCTTTATTATTTGTGGAATAAGTACATCCATTTTATTGTGGATGGTCAATTGTGACGTTACCCGGAATCAACCCAGCTCTGTATCCTACAAAAACCTATGCAATGAGTTATGTTAAGTTAGGTTGAGAAGTCGATCCTGAGTATAGCTTAGAAGATCTCACTTGTATAGCTTACGACGCCGGTCTGTTGTGTTACCTAAAATCTCCTGTATACAAGATCATACGATTCTTACAAATCGACAGAGCGCTATGGGACTGTCTCAAATTGTTTAGACGGCTAATGCCAGTTTCGGCTATGTCTTTTAGTTTGCCGAAGGTAAGACTATTGAGTTTTTTAGACTCAGTCTTGCAAGGGCTGGACGTATTTCCACATAATCCTCCTCCGTACAGCTTTGTCAACTTGCGTGAGTCCCGCTTTGACGATTATTCGACAGTGTCCAGTAAGAAATGCTACGATAGGGGCAAGATAAACTTTGCTCATGAAATCCGTAGCATTCCTAAAAATCATTTGGAGCACGTATAGTTTGAACCACAGGATGTGAATGAATAACAGCTATTACTAAAAAACCATTGCGGTAAGGTTCTTATAGTTTGAGTACCAGATCTGTATAGTTTCAGCAAGAATTGTTGAATTAAAAGATTATTTAGAGTCCCTTGATAATATTATTTCACTTTTAAAATCTTTTCGACAAGTTGATGTTATATAAGTGGTCAGGAATGGACCAGATATTGACATATTGTGATTTTGACAATATGTCAATATCTGGAGAGAACCCCTGACAAAGAAATCGTCACCAATAACCTTTTTGTCGATTTAAAAGCCGCTTTCGACAGCACTGACAGCAGTTGCCCAATCGACGCCATGCCTAAACAGAGTATTACTACGAAATTTACGCGGTTATGCAGAATGACGTTATTCACAACCATCAGCTTCATCAAAATCGGAAAGGAGCTCTCCAAGCTCATTGAAAAAAGAAGCGAAAGAGATGGGTCTTGTGGTACAAGAGGGCAAAGCAAACTGCCTGGAAGTCACAAACAAAGATTCCTCTCATATGGGGAACCACGTCACTATTGACAGCTAAAGATTTTAAAAATTGAAGGACTTTATCTCTGAAATGGCATAAATTGCATTGATAAACTAAGCTTGGAGATCAAGCGCAGAACAACTCTTGCCAACAGGTGGCGCCTGTGGGAACAGTAAAATCATTAAAAAAAGAAGCAAACACTTCTCTCGACGGACAAAAATTACGCTCTATAAGTCCCTCATTATTCTCGTTCTATTATATGGCAAAAGAATGAACGATGACGACCTGAGATGAGAAAGAACTTGGAATAAGAGAACTGTTCTTCGCAAGATCTATCGAAGAAAAAATGGAATCACGAATACCGCGACCTGGATATAGTTAAGCACATCAAAATCTAACGAATCCGGTAGTTAGGCCAAGTTGCTCGCATGTAAGATGATCCGCCAACGAAAAACTCCTTCGATTCCAGGCCATGGGTGGACAACGGAAGCAAAGTCGCCCACCCATCCAGTGGAAGGACCGTGTGCTATGTAGAACTGGCGTGATCTTGCAATGGATAGAGGCAACTAGCGAAGTTTCATGTTCCCAGCCTAGATCGACCCAACGTTGTGGTGCCAAAGAAGAAAAAAAATAAGTTATGAATTAGGATGTTCCGAATCTCAACCTGTGAAATACACTAGACGATTGCCATAATGATATTAGACTGATTGTCATAATCAACCATTTCCATATCTACCTCGTTTAATATACAACTTTTTGCCCAAAATTCTGAAACGTGCCTTCGATTTGGATATATTGGTGCAAGGGTTATTAAAATTTGTCTAAGAGCTCACTCTCCCCTCCAGTATGCAATATAATGACTTTTGTCGATACATAGCTCCCATTGAGGAACGCATTTTAATAAAACACAAAATCGATGAGTCCAAATGAGAGATATGTCAATAATGTTAGAAAATCATATCGTGAGATAAAAAATCATTTAGAGCGATGTCGGTAGAAAACTTCCAACAGTGCTAATATGATATGTTATATTGCTTTAGCCCAGATACTTCGTAAATCTTTATAGAAACTAAGTGAGCATGATCGAATTTATAAATTATATATCCTTCTAAGATTAAGTGATAACCGTGTGTCTATTAAAATACTCGACATGCATGAGGAGCATGAGCATAAAATGATAAAAATTTAAATATAAGTATAAATAATTCTAGCCGCCATTAAAGAGCTACAATAAACCAAAAATTAAATATCTAATACAGTATAAATATCATTACTCTAAGCGGCTCATTCAGCGTTCTAGTGAACTTTTTGAACCAGAGCTTGCAACAAAGAACTACTTTAGTAGCAGCGGCCAGCGCTTAAAAATGTTCAATAAATAAGTCCTAATATTCAATTTAGTCTGAAATTTTATTACGAAAATCTTGCATGCAACATAAATGCAATGAAGAACTTCTAACCTCATAATATTGTCTAAATATGTTCATTTCAGAAAAATGTTATTTCGATTAAATAACTTGGATATGTCTTTCATCGTAAAAAATATTAAAGGCTTTAAATATTTGGTAATAATTTTCGTAGTAATAAAGTATCTTAGTCTGTTAGTTACTAATGTGTAGTTCCAGTTTCACAAATTTATTCAAATATTGATTTAAAGATCACTTATATTTCATAGGTGCAGTAAATTTGTCGATGTCAGGTGTGCTTGTGTGAGAGGCGAGTAGCCAAAGCTTTCGTATACATTTTTGTTTATCATTAGTTTAAGTTTAGCTTTACTGAATGCGAAAAAAATGTTTAATTCTTGTTTTTGTAACCAAAAAATTTCTTAATAAGCCAATTGCGGACATCTTCCAATTGGCGTAGACACCGCCTCTTTGCTTATATGTAGCAGAGTTAAATACAGTTTCTTCTTTTCGCAAGGTGGCGCCAATTGGAGGTTCCAAGTGTAGTCAAGTCTTTCTCCACCTGGTTCTTCCAACAGAGTGGAGGTCTTTCTCATTCTCTGCATACCCCAGCGGGTACTGCGTCGAATACTTTCAGAGCTAGAGTGTTTTTATTCGGCCGACGACTTGACCTGGCCCGCGTAGTCGCTGTCGCTTAATTCGTTGAACTATGTCAATGT
Organism: Bactrocera correcta; assembly: GCA_027475135.1. Classification (NCBI taxonomy): domain Eukaryota; kingdom Metazoa; phylum Arthropoda; class Insecta; order Diptera; family Tephritidae; genus Bactrocera; species Bactrocera correcta. The sequence goes on along the minus strand of JAPZAG010003350.1, from coordinate 2,561 downwards.
CGTCATATATCTCATACAGCTCATTGTTCCATCGAATGCGATATTTGCCGTGGCCAACGCACAAAGGACCATAAATCTTTCGCAGAACCTTTCTCTCGAAAACTCGCAACGTCGACTCATCAGTTATTGACATCGTCCAAGCCTCTGCATCATATAGCAGGACGGGAATTGTGAGCGACTTATAGAGTTTGGTTTTTGTTTGTTGAGAGAGGACTTTGCTTCTCAATTGCCTTCTCAGTCCAAAGTAGCACCTGTTGGCAAGAGTAATCCTGCGTTGGATTTCTAGGCTGACATTGTTGGTAGACGAAATTATCTACGACTACAAAGATATGACAGTCAACAGAGACGTGAACCAAGTCGCGAGTGCGACGACTGCTTGTTTGAAGACAGGAGACGTTTCGTCTTGTCCTCTTTCACCACCAAGACCATTTGCTTCGCTTCCTTACCTAGTATAGAGAAAACGTACCAAATGGTGCGGTTGTCGTACGTCAAGCTCTACGCCAGCGGCTGTACACTCTTATAAAATATTGTACTTTCTCTACTCGCCTTGTCGATTAGTTTTCATTGGTAATGTTTTTTATGTGGTGGGTCCCAAACACTTCTCACTTGAGTTCGATTTCAAACGGATGTTCTTTGGCTACCCAGAGAATACTTGGTCTAGCACCGGAGGTCATGAGCCATATGTAAAGGAAATATTTCTGTTCACTCCCAAGTGAATGGCAATAAGAGAACTTTCGTCACTTTCATAAAATTCTACACATGACTCCATCCTCCAAGGCGACCTATCGCCCTGATACATCGCAACTTAAGCGATCGATTTCTGAGTGGTTGGTTACTGCTGATGAAAAGTGAGACACTTATGACAACTTCCAGCAAAACCGGCCATGACCGAATCTCGGTTTGTGGGCGCAAACGCTAGACAAATCTGAGTTGACGGCCAGTAAGATTATGCTATGTATTTGGTAAGATTGGCATGGACTCTACTATTAGTTACGCTCTTACCTCCAAGCTTTAATTCAGTCCTGTATCATCAACGATTGCTCAGTCTGAAAGAAGCCATCGTACAGACACGTTTAGCCAACAGGACTACGCCTACGCTACGCTGCATACCACGATAGTGACACGGCGTAAATTGCGAAAGCCCGTTTAGAAGATTCCTATGCATCCACTTTTAATTATGGATCTGGCGCCAAGTAATTAACATCTGTCATTGACGGCTGAAAATGGGCTGTCTCAGTTTTGAGCTTTCAACGATACATACTTGATCTAAGGTTTAGATTATATGTATGTACAGTCTGTCAAGTAAGAGCGTGGTCGACTGTACCGACAGTTAATGAAAGATTTTACTCTAATTCCTTTCGCGAGCCGATGGAGTTTTGTCCTTAATGCATTGTCAACAAAGGTTCACTTGTCTTTAATCTTTTGAAAGAGAATCACGTTAAAAGTCATGAGTGCTAAGTACGCGTCGCGCTACGAAGTTGTCTTCCTTGGCATCTACCCGAAAGGTCCCAAAATGTCGCAATCAGCGGCTACTAAATATATGAGGAAGTCGAAAATTGTGACAAAGCGACTAGCTTGGGCGCATTATATTATTGATAGAGATTTTTAAAATGTTATTTTTACTGATGAATGTTCTATATGGGCACGTTCTGTCCTCACGCGAGTTGTCAACTTCCACCAATAGGCTTGTTCAGCGGACCGTAAAACACGGAATAAAGGTGCAGGGATTCAGCACTTTATACTTCTTTAATGACAACCTAAATGCCGACAAAATGATGAAAATCCACAAAAAGGCTTTACTGCCATCTGACAAACGATGGTTCATCATAAAAAATTAAGATTGGATTCTGCAGGAGGACAACGATCCTAAACACCGCAGCAAGCTCTGTACTCAGTAGAAAACTCAATATTTCATCGTTACATTGGATTGGCCCAATGCAAACCCTTTGAAAATGTGTGGGCATATATTAAACAGAAGCTTCGTGGAAGACGCGCATACACTTTGAAGCAGTTGTCTTACGAAATTCGTCGGATCTGCAAATCCTTTCCACTAGAATACGCCGTTAAATTAGTAGAACGCATGCTGGACATATTATCGACCAAATTGCATCATTGTTTGTAATGTGTACAATGTAAAGATAAATATCAAATTTTCATAAAATAATTTTTTTTTTATAAATTAACACGTCCACGCTCTTACTTGACAGACTGTATATAAACTAACATTGATGCCGAAATGGACAAGATCCGAAACGTATTATAACTCAATATACCGAACAAGAACCTTTACTTGTTTAGTTACGATTACTAATTATCGAGCCAATATTTCCAAGCCCCCATAACCTACCGGATATATATAATATAATAGATTACAATAGTTCCGACTTTTGCATATCTAACTTTTTCAACTCACAACGCAATGTTCTCTTCACAAATTATTTTATTAATCGAAAGGGGAAACATTTTAGCATATCCGTTCGTTGCACTCTTTCATTTAGTTCCAGTAATTTAATCAAAGATGACTCAGAAATTTTCTTCCTAAAACTCGCGCGTATGCTTAA
>JAPZAG010003349.1:0-11163 GCA_027475135.1 Bactrocera correcta | reverse complement strand
GCGACTAAACTATTTGAACGAGGTGAGTCAAATAATATGCATTAGTTTGCTAATTTAAAGAGCTATCAGGAAAGTCTTCAATCTTTCTTATACTTCTACCAGGAACTTGTTAATAGTGTTCACAAGAAATGTAGGGTTTTGAGAGAAATCACATTTTTGTTTCAACATTGCAAACGCTCTAGCGGCTAAACTATTTGAACGAGTGATTTAAATAATAAGCATTGGTTAGATAATTTAAAAAACTTTCAGGAAAGTCTTCAACCTTTCTTCTACTCCTACCAGGAACTTGTTAATAGTGTTCACAAGAAATGTAGGATTTTGAGAAAAATCACATGTTTGTTTCAACATTGCAAACGCTCTAGCGACTAAACTATTAGAACGAGGTGAGCCAAGTAATAAGCATTGGTTTAATAATTTAAAGAGCTTTCAGGAAAGTTTTCAATCTTTCTTCTACTCCCACCAGAAACGTGGTAATAGTGTTAACAAGAAGTGTAGGGGTTTGAGAAAAATCACATGTTTGTTTAAACTTTGCAAACGCTCCAGCGGCTAAACTATTTGAACGAGGTGAGTCAAATAATATGCATTAATTTGATAATTTTTAGAGCTATCAGGAAAGTCTTCAATCTTTCTTCTTCTCCTACCAGGAACGTGTTAATAGTGTTAACAAGAAATGTAGGGTTTTGAGAAAAATCACATTTTTGTTTCCACATTGCAAACGCTCTAGCGACTAAACTATTTGAACGAGGCGATTCAAATAATAAGCATTGGTTAGATATTTTAAAGAGCTTTCAGGAAAGTCTTCAATCTTCCTTCTACTCCTACCAGGAACATGGTAATAGCGTTCACAAGAAATGTAGGGTTTTGATAAAAAATCACATTTTTGTTTCAACTTTGTTAACGCTCTAGCGGCGAAACTGTTTGAAAGAGGTGAGTCAAGTAAAAAGCATTAGTTGGATAATTTAAATGCTATCAGCAAAGTCTTAAATCTTTCTTCTATTCCTACCAGGAACGTGGTAATAGTGTTCACAAGAAATGTAGGGTTTTGAGAAAAATCACATTTTTGTTTCAACATTGCAAACGCTCTAGCGACTAAACTATTTGAACGAGGTAAGTCAAATAATATGCATTAATGTGATAATTTATAGAGCTATCAGGAAAGTCTTCAATCTTTCTTCTACTCCTACCAGGAACGTGTTAATAGTGTTCACAAGAAATGAAGGGTTTTGAGAAAAATCACATTTTTGTTTAAACTTTGCAAACGCTCTAGCGGCAAAACTATTTGAACGAGGTGGGTCTAATAATAAGCATTGGTTAGATAATTTAAAGAGCTTTTAGGAAAGTCTTCAATCTTTCTACTACTTCTACCAGGAACGTGGTAATAATGTTCAAAAGAAATGTAGGGCTTTGACAAATATCACATTTTTGTTTCACCTTTGCAAACGCTCTAGCGGCTAAACTATTTGAACGAGGTGAGTTAAGCAAATAGCATTGCTTAGATAATTTTAAGGGCTTTCAGGAGAGCATTCAATCTTTCTTCTACTCCTACCAGAACGTGGCAATAATGTTCACAAAAAATGTAGGGTATTGAGAAAAATCACATTTTTGTTTCAACTTTGTAAACGCTCTAGCGGCTAAACTTTTTGGACGAGGTGAGTCAAATAATATGCGTTAGTTGGATCATCTAAAGAGCTATCAGGAAAGTCTTCAAACATTCTTCTACTCCTACCAGAAACGTGACAATAGTGTTCAAAAGAAATGTTGAGTTTTAATTAAAATCACATTTTTGTTTCAACTTTGTAAAGGCTTTAGCGGCTAACCTGTTTGAACGAGGTAAGTTAAACAAAAAGCTTTGCGTAGATAATTTAAAGAGCTTTTAGGAAGGTCTTCAATATTTCTTCTACTCCTATTAGGAACGCGGCAATAGTGTTCACAAGAAATGTAGGCCATTGATAAAAATCACATTTTTGTTTCACCTTTGCAAACGCTCTAGCGGCCAAGCTATTTGATTGAGGTGAGTCAAGCAAAAAGCATTGCTTAGATAATTTAAAGAGCTTTCAGGCAAGCCTTCAACCTTTCTTCTACTCCTACCAAGAACATGGCAATAGTGTTCACAGGAAATGTAGGGTTTTGAGAAAAATCACAGTTTTGTGTCAACACTGCAAACGATCTAGCGGCTAAACTATTAGAACGCGGTGAGTGAAGTAATAAGCATTGGTTTAATAATTTAAAGAGCTTTCAGGAAAGTCTTCAATCTTTCTTCTACTCCTACCAGAAACGTGGTAATAGTGTTCACAAGGAATGTAAGGGTTTGAGAAAAATCACATTTTTGTTTAAACTTTGCAAACGTTCCAGGGGCTAAACTTTTTGAACGAGGTGAGTCAAATAATGTGCATTAGTTGGATAATTTAAAGAGCTTTCAGGAAAGTCTTCAACCTTTCTTCTACTCCTACCAGGAACGTGTTAGGAGTGTTCACAAGAAATGAAGGTTTTTGAGAAAAATCACATTTCTGTTTCAACATTGCAAAGGCTCTAGCGACTAAACTATTTGAACGAGGTGAGTCAAATAATATGCATTAGTTGGATAATTTAAAGAGCTATCAGGAAAGTCTTCAACCGTTTTTCTACTTCTACCAGGAACGTGTTAATAGTGTTTACAAGAAATGAAGGGTTTTGAGAAAAATCACATTTTTGTTTCAACTTTGCAAAGACTGTAGCGACTAAACTATTTGAACGAGGTGAGTCAAATATTATGCATTAGTTGGATAATTTAAAGAGCTTTCAGGAAAGTCTTCACTCTTTCTTCTACTCCTACCAGGAACGTGCTAGGAGTGTTCACAAGAAATGAAGGTTTGTGAGAAAAGTCACATTATAGTTTCAACATTGCAAACGCTCTAGTGGCTAAACAATTCGAACGAGGTGGGTCTAATAATAAGCATTGGCTAGATAATTTAAAGAGCTTTCAGGAAAGTCTTCAATCTTTCTACTACTCCTACCGGGAACGTGGTAATAGTGTTCAAAAGAAATGTAGGGCTTTGACAAAAATCACATTTTTGTTTCACCTTTGCAAACGCTCTAGCGGCTAAACTATTTTAACGAGGTGAGTAAAGCAAATAGCATTGCTTAGATAATTTTAAAGGCTTTCAGGAAAGCATTCAATTTTTCTTCTACTCCTACCAGAACGTGGCAATAATGTTCACAAAAAATGTAGGGTATTGAGAAAAATCACATTTTTGTTTCAACTTTGTAAACGCTCTAGCGGCTAAACTATTTGAACGAGGTGAGTCAAATAATATACATTGGTTGGACAATCTAAAGAGCTATTAGGAAAGTCTTCAATCTTTCTTCTACTCCTGCCAGAAACGTGGCAATAGTGTTCACAAGAAATGTTGGGTTTGAATTAAAATCACATTTTTGTTTCAACTTTGTAAAGGCTTTAGCGGCTAAACTATTTGAAGGAGGTAAGTTAAACAAAAAGCTTTGCTTAGATAATTTAAAGAGCTTTCAGGAAGGTCTTCAATATTTCTTCTACTCCTACCAGGAACGTGGCAACAGTGTTCACAAGAAATGTTGGGTTTGAATTAAAATCACATTTTTGTTTCACCTTTGCAAACGCTCTAGCGGCCAAACTATTTGAACGAGGTGAGTCAAGCAAAAAGCATTGCTTAGATAATTTAAGGAGCTTTCAGGCAAGCCTTCAACCTTTCTTCTACCCCTACCAGGGACGTGGCAATAGTGTCCACCAGAAATGTAGGGTTTTGAGAAAAATCACATTTTTGTTTCAACATTGCAAACGCTCTAGCGGCTAAACTATTTGAACGAGGGGAGTCAAATAATAAGCATTGGTTAGATAATTTAAAGGGCTTTCATCAAGTCTTCAATCTTTCTTCTAATTTTACAAGAAACGTGGTAATAGTGTTCACAAGAAATGTAGGGGTTTGAGAAGAATCACATTTTTGTTTAAATTTTGCAAACGCTGCAGCGGCTAAACTATTTGAACGAGGTGAGTCAAATAATATGCATTAGTTGGATAATTTAAAGAACTTTCAGGAAAGTCTTCAACCTTTCTTCTACTCCTACCCGGAACGTGGTAATAGGGTCCACCAGAAATGTAGGGTTTTGAGAAAAATCACATTTTTGTTTTAACTTTGCAAACGCACTAGCGGCTAAGCTATTTGAACGAGGGGAGTCAAGTAATATGCATTAGTTGAATAATTTAAAGAGCTTTCAGGAAAGTCTTCAATCTTTCTTCTACTTCTAGGGTTTTGAGAAAAATTACATTTTTGTTTCAACTTTGCAAAGGCTCTAGCGACTAAACTATTTGAACGAGGTGATTCAAATAATATGCATTTGTTGGATAATTTAAAGAGATATCAGGAAAGTCTTAAATCTTTCTTCTACTCCTACCAGGAACATGGTAATAGTGTTCACAAGAAATGTAGGGGTTTGAGAAAAATCACGTTTTTGTTTAAACTTTGCAAACGCTCTAGCGGCTAAACTATTTGAACGAGGTTAAATAAACAAAAAGCTTTGCTTAGATAATTTAAAGAGCTTTCAGGAAAATCTTCAATCTTTCTTCTACTTCTACCAGGAACGTGGTAATAGTGGCCACAAGGAATGTAGGGTTTTGAGAAAAATCACATTTTTGTTTCAACTTTGCAAACGCTCTAGGGGCTAAACTATTTGAACGAGGTGAGCCAAATAATATGCATTTGTTGGATAATTTAAAGAGCTTTCAGGAAAGTCTTCAATCTTTCTTCTACTTCTAGGGTTTTCTAGAAAAATCATATTTTTGTTTCAACTTTGCAAACGCTCTAGCGGCGAAACTGTTTGAAAGAGGTGAGTCAAGTAAAAAGCATTAGTAGGATAATTTAAAGAGCTATCAGCAAAGTTTTAAATTTTTCTTCTACTCCTACCAGGAACGTGTTAAGAGTGTTCACAAGAAATGAAGGTTTTGAGAAAAATCACATTTTTGTTTCAACATTGCAAACGCTCTAGCGGCTAAACTATTTGAACGAGGTGAGTCAAATAATATGCATTTGTTGGATAATTTAAAGAGCTTTCAGGAAAGTCTTCAATCTTTCTTCTACTGCTACCCGGAACGTGTTAATAGTGTTCACAAGAAATGAAGGGTTTTGAGAAAAATCACATTTTTGTTTCAACATTGCAAACGCTCTAGCGACTAAACTATTTGAATGAGGTGAGTCAAATAACATGCGTTAGTTTGATAATTTAAAGAGCTATCAGGAAAGTCTTCAATCTTTCTTCTACTGCTACCCGGAACGTGTTAATAGTGTTCACAAGAAATGAAGGGTTTTGAGAAAAATCACATTTTTGTTTCAACTTTTAAACGCCTAACGTAATTTCATTTAAGAGGGGATTCAAATAAATCATTGTGAATAATTTAAAAGCTTTAGGAAAGTTTCAATTTTTTTCTACCCTAGCGGAAAGTTAATAGTTTCACAAAATTGGGCTTTTGACAAAAAACAATTGGTTACCTTGAAATCTAGCGTTTAACTAATAACGAGTTGTTCAAATAAATGTTGGTTGGATAATTAAAACTATTGAAAGTTTAATCTTTCTTATACTCACCAGAAACGTGATAGTTTCAAAGAAATGTTGGTTTTATAAAATACATTTTGTTTCAATATTTAAGTTTATGTAAACTTTTGAACAGGAATTAGTTAAAATTGCAAGTAGTTAATAGGTTTCAGGAAGTTAAATTCTTTATGACCATTAAAGGGCAAAAGTCTCAATTTGTTTCTAAAATAAATTTTTGATCAGATTCAAACTTAGGGTCTAACATTAACGTGTTGTGTCACATAAAATGCTGTAATTTAAACACTTGATAAGTTTAAACTTCTTCTACCTACAAACGTGTAGGAAAGTCTACAATATTTAGGTCTGAAGAAATTATGTTTACATAAATGCTTCTTCGGCTAAACTATTGAAAGGTGAGTCAAATAAATGCTTGGTTGAAAATTAAAGAGTTGGAAATTTAACTTTTTACTGCTACAGACTTTGAATAGTGTTCAAAAAATTGGGTTTGAAAAAATCATTTTTTTCAAAATTGCAAGCGTCTGCGTAACTATTTAACGGGTAGTCAAATTAAAGCATTGGTTAACAATTTAAAGAGTTTAGAAATTTCAATCTTTCTTTACTTTAAAGGAATGGAAAGTGTTCAAAAAATTTGGGTTTTAATAAATCAATTTTTGTTTAAATTTGCAAAGTTTACGCTAAACTTTTTGAACAGTGATTAACGTGGAGCAAAATATTTAGTTGAAAATTTAAAGAGCTTTAGGAAAAATTTTAAAGTTATCAGGAAATTTTTTGAAAAAAAATTTTTGTTTAATTTCAAAGGCTTAGCGACTAAACATTTGAACGAGTGGTAAAATATATTGTTGGAAATTAAAAGCTATTAGGAAAGTCTTCAATTTTATCTACTGCTCAGAACATTGCAATATGTTCACAAGAAATGTTGGGTTTTAATTAAACACTTTTGGTTTCAACTTTAAAGGCTTAGCGGCAAACTTTTGACATAGTTAAAAAAGTTTGGTAAGAAATTTAAAGGTTTAGGAAAATTTCAACTTTTTCTATTAACCAGGAACGTGTTAATAGTGTTCACAAGAAATTGGGTTTTGAGAAAAACACATTTTTGTTTCAACTTTGCAAACGCTCATCGGCTAAACTATTTGAACGAGGTGAGTCAAATAAATATTTTGGATAATTTAAGGAGCTTTCAGGAAAGCTTCAGTCTTTCTTTTACTAGGAGTGTAAGAGGGTTTTGAGAAAAATCAATTTTGGTTTCAACTTTGCAAACGCACTAGCGCTAAACTATTTGAATGAGGGGAGTCAATAAAATGCATTAATTTGATAATTTAAAAGCTATCAGGAAAGTCTTCAATTTTCTTCTACTCCTACCAGGAACGTGTTAATGTGTTCACAAAAATGAAGGGTTTTGAAAAACACTTTTTGTTTAACATTGCAAACGTTAGCGGCAAACTATTTAACGAGGTGATTTAAAAAAGCATTGGTTAAATTTTAAAGAGTTTTCAGGAATCTTCAATCTTTTTATCCTACCAGGAAATGGTAATGTGTTCACAAAAAAGTAAGTTTTGATAAAAAATCACTTTTGTTTCAACTTTGTAAAGCTCTAGCGGCAAACTGTTTGAAAGAGGGGGTAATAAAAAGATTGTTTGAAATTTAAATGTATAGCAAACTTAAATCTTTCTTCTACTGCTGCAGGAACGTGAATAGTGTTAAAAAATAAGGGTTTTGAAAAAATGAATTTTTGTAACATTGCAAACGTTTTACGGCTAAACTTTTAACGAGGTGTTAAATAATAAGCATGGTTAGATATTTTAAGAGTTTTCAGAAATCTTCAATCTTTCTTCTACTCCTAGGAATGGTAATAGTGTTCACAAAAAATGAAGGTTTTGATAAAAAATCACATTTTTGTTTCAACTTTGAAACGCTCAGAAACGAAGGGTGAGTCAAATAATATGCATTAGTTGGATAATTTAAAGAGCTTTCAGGAAAGTCTTCCACTTTCTTCTACTCCTACCCGGAACGTGGTAATAGTGTCCACAAAAAAATAGGGTTTTGAGAAAAATCACATTTTTGTTTCAACTTTGCAAAGGCTCTGGTGCTAAACTATTTGAACGAAGTGATCAAATATTATGCATTAGTTGGATAATTTAAAGAGTATCAGGAAGGTCTTCATCTTTCTTCTACTCCTACCAGAAACTGGCAATAGTGTTCACAAGAAATGTAGGGTTTTGAGAAAAACACATTTTTGTTTCAACTTGCAAACGCTCTAGCGGCTACATTATTGAAGAGGTGAGTCAAATAATATGCATTAGTTGGATAATTAAAAGCTATCAGGAAAGTCTTAGTCTTTCTTCTGCTCCTACCAGAAAGGTGGCAATAGTGTTCACAAGAAATGTAGGGTTTTGAGAAAAATCACATTTTTGTTTCAACATTGCAAATGCTCTAGCGGCTAAACTATTTGAACGAGGTGAGTCAAGCAAAAAGCACCGTTTAGACAATTTAAAGAGCTTTTAGGAAAGTCTTCAATCTTTCTACTACTCCTACCAGGAACGTGTTAAGTGTGTTCACAAGAAATGAAGGTTTTTGAGAAAAATCATATTTTTGTTTCAACATTGCAAACGCTCTAGTGGCTAAACTATTTGAAAGAGGTGGGTCTAATAATAAGCATTGGTTAGATAATTTAAACAGCTTTCAGGAAAGCATTCAATCTTTCTTCTACTCCTACCAGAACGTGGCAATAATGTACACAAAAAATGTAGGGTATTGAGAAAAATCATATTTTTGTTTCAACTTTGTAAACGCTCTAGCGGCTAAACTATTTGAACGAGGTGAGTCAAATAATATGCATTGGTTGGATAATTAAAGAGCTATCAGGAAAGTCTTCAATCTTTCTTCTACTCCTACCAGAAACGTGGCAATAGTGTTCACAAGAAATGTTGGGTTTTAACTAAAATCACATTTTTGTTTCAACTTTGCAAACGCTCCAGCGACTAAACTATTTGAAAGAGGTGAGTAAAATAATATGCATTAGTTGGATAATTTAAAGAGCTATCAGGAAAGTCTTCAATCTTTCTTCTACTCCTACCAGGAACGTGGTAATAATGTTCACAAGGAATGTAGGGTTTTGAGAAAAACACATTTTTGGTTCAACATGCCAACGCTCTAGTGGTTAAACTATTTGAGAGAGGTGGGTCTAATAATAAGCATTGGTTAGCTAATTTAAACAGCTTCAGGAACTTTCAATCTTTCTTCTACTCCTACCAGAACGTGGCAATAATGTACACAAAAATGTAGGGTATTGAGAAAAATCATATTTTTGTTTCAACTTTAAAACGCTCTAGGGCTAAACTATGAACGAGGTGAGTCAAATAATATGCATTGGTTGAATAATTTAAAGAGCTATCAGGAAAGTCTTCAATCTTTCTTCTACTTCTAGGGTTTTGAGAAAAATCACTTTTTGTTTCAACTTTGCAAACGCTCTAGCCGCTAAACTATTTGAACGAGGTGAGTCAAATAAAAAGCATCGGTTAGATAATTTAAAGAGCTTTAAGAAAAGCTTTAAATCTTTCTTCTACTTTTAAAAGGAACGTGGTAATAGTGTTCACAAGAAATGTAGGGTTTTGAGAAAAATCACATTTTTGTTTCAACTTTGCAAACGCTCTAGCCCCTAAATTATTTGAACGAGGTGAGTCAAATAATATGCGTTACTTTGATAATTTAAAGAGCTTTCAGGAAAGTCTTCAATTTTTCTTCTACTCCTACCAGGAAATGTATGGTTTTGAGAAAAATCAAATTTTTGTTTCAACTTTGCAAACGCACTAGCGACTAAACTATTTGAACGAGGTGAGTCAGGTAAAACGCATTAGTTGGATAATTTAAAGAGCTATCAGGAAAGTCTTCAATCTTTCTTCTTCTTCTACCAGGAACGTGTTAATAGTGTTCACAAGAAATGTAAGGTTTTGAGAAAAATCACATTTTTGTTTCAACTTTACAAACGCTATAGCGGCTAAACTATTTGAACGAGGTGAGTCAAATAATAAGCATTGGTTAGATAATTTAAAGAGCTTTCAGGAAAGTGTTCAATCTTTCTTCTACTCCTACCAGGAACGTGTTAATAGTGTTCACAAGAAATGAAGGGTTTTGAGAAAAATCACATTTTTGTTTCAACTTTGCAAACGCACTAGCGACTAAACTATTTGAACGAGGTGAGTCAGGTAAAACGCATTAGTTGGATAATTTAAAGAGCTATCAGGAAAGTCTTCAATCTTTCTTCTTCTTCTACCAGGAACGAGGTAATAGTGTTCACAAGAAATGTAGGGTTTTGAGAAAAATCATATTTTGGTTTCAACTTTGCAAACGCACTAGCGGCTAAACTATTTGAATGAGGGGAGTCAAGTAAAATGCATTAATTTGATAATTTATAAAGCTATCAGGAAAGTCTTCAATCTTTCTTCTACTCCTACCAGGAACGTGTTAATAGTGTTCACAAGAAATGAAGGGTTTTGAGAAAAATCACATTTTTGTTTCAACATTGCAAACGCTCTAGCGGCTAAACTATTTGAACGAGGTGATTTAAATAATAAGCATTGGTTAGATATTTTAAAGAGTTTTCAGGAAAGTCTTCAATCTTTCTTCTACTCCTACCAGGAACATGGTAATAGTGTTCACAAAAAATGTAAGGTTTTGATAAAAAATCACATTTTTGTTTCAACTTTGTAAACGCTCTAGCGGCGAAACTGTTTGAAAGAGGGGAGTCAAGTAAAAAGCATTAGTTAGATAATTTAAATGCTTTCAGGAAAGTCTTCAATCTTTCTTCTACTCCTACCAGAAACGTGGCAATAGTGTTCACAAGAAATGTAGGGTTTTGAGAAAAATCACATTTTTATTTCAACATTGCAAACGCTCTAGCGGCTAAACTATTTGAACGAGGTGAGTCAAGCAAAAAGCACCGTTTAGAAAATTTAAAGAGCTTTCAGGAAAGTCTTCAATCTTTCTACTATTCCTACCAGGAACGTGTTAAGAGTGTTCACAAGAAAGGAAGGTTTTTGAGAAAAATCACATTTTTGTTTCAGCATTGCAAACGCTCTAGTGGCTAAACTATTTGAAAGAGGTGGGTATAATAAAAAGCATTGGTTAGATAATTTAAACAGCTTTCAGGAAAGCATTCAATCCTTCATCTACTCCTACCAGAACGTGGCAATAATGTACACAAAAATGTAGGGTATTGAGAAAAATCATATTTTTGTTTCAACTTTGTAAGCGCTCTAGCGGCTAAACTATTTGAACGAGGTGAGTCAAATAATATGCATTGGTTGGATAATTTAAAGAGCTATCAGGAAAGTCTTCAATCTTTCTTCTACTCCTACCAGAAACGTGGCAATAGTGTTCACAAAAATGTTGTTTTTTACTAAAATCACATTTTTGTTACAACTTTGCAAAGGCTTTAGCGGCTAAACTATTTGAACGAGGTAAGTTAAACAAAAAGCTTTGCTTAGATAATTTAAAGAGCTTTCAGGAAGGTCTTCAAAATTTCTTCTACTCCTACCAGAAACGTGGCAATAGTGTTCACAAAAAATGTAGGGTTTTGAGAAAAATCACATTTTTTTAACATAGAAT
>JAPZAG010003348.1:0-11171 GCA_027475135.1 Bactrocera correcta | reverse complement strand
GTTAATTAACCTTCTTTAACGAATTGAAGGTGATATAAAGCCATGGCGGCATAACGACAGTACATTTGGAAGAATTCCGTAATCTTATATTTAGGTATAAAGTCGATTTTCTTGTATATACACATTTAGCAATCGATATCGAAATGCTTCAAATAATTTATTTAACATATTTAAGTTGATTAACCCTCCTTGTCTTACTGAAGTCTACAAAAGCCTTAACGGCATAACGGCAGTGCATTTAGAAGAATTCCGTAATCTTATATTTAGGTATAAATTTGATTTTCTTGTATACACACATTTAGCAATCGATATCGAAATGCTTAAAATCATTAGCTTAACATATTTAAATTAATTAACCTTCTTAAACTTATTGAAGTTGATATAAAGCAATGGCGGCATAACGACAGTACATTTCCAAGAATTCCGTAATCTTATATTTAGGTATAAAGTTGATTTTCTTGTATATATGCATTAAGCAATTGATAACGAAATGCTTCAAATCATTAGTTTAACATATTAAAGTTAATTAACCTTCTTTAACGTATTGAAGGTGATATGAAGCCATGGCGGCATAACGGCAGTACATTTGGAAGAATTCCGTAATCTTATATTTATCTATAAAGTTGATTTTCTTGTATATATGCATTAAGCAATCGATATCGAAATGCTTCAATTAACTGGTTTAACACATTTTAGTTAATAAACCTTCTTTAACGAACTGAAGTTAACATAAAGCCATAACGGTATAACGGCAGTGTATTTGGAAGAATTCCGTAATCTTATATTTAGCTATAAAGTCGATTTTGTGTATATACACATTTAGCAATCGATATCGAAATGCTTAAAATCATTAGTTTAACATATTTAAGTTAATTAACCTTCTTAAACGTATTGAAGTTGATATAAAGCCATGGCGGCATAACGACAGTACATTTGGAAGAATTCCGTAATCTTATATTTATCTATAAAGTTGATTTTCTTGTATATATGCATTAAGCAATCGATATCGAAATGCTTCAATTAACTGGTTTAACACATTTTAGTTAATAAACCTTCTTTAACGAACTGAAGTTAACATAAAGCCATAACGGTATAACGGCAGTGCATTTGGAAGAATTCCGTAATCTTATATTTAGGTATAAAGTCGATTTTTTGTATATACACATTTAGCAATCGATATCGAAATGCTTAAAATCATTAGTTTAACATATTTAAGTTAATAAACCTTCTTAAACGTATTGAAGTTGATATAAAGCCATGGCGGCATAACGACAGTACATTTGGAAGAATTCCGTAATCTTATATTTATGTAAAAAGTTGATTTTCTTGTATATATGCATTAAGCAATCGATATCGAAATGCTTCAAATAACTGGTTTTACATATTTGAGTTAATAAACCTTCTCTAACGAACTGAAGTTGGCATAAAGCCATTTCGGCATAACGGCAGTGCACTTAGAAGAATTCCGTAATCTTATATTTAGGTATAAAGTCGATTTTCTTGTATACACACATTTAGCAATGCCTCAAATCATTAGTTTAACATATTTAAGTTAATTAACCTTCTTTAACGAATTGAAGGTGATATAAAGCCATGGCGGCATAACGACAGTACATTTGGAAGAATTCCGTAATCTTATATTTAGGTATAAAGTCGATTTTCTTGTATATACACATTTAGCAATCGATATCGAAATGCATCAAATAATTTATTTAACATATTTAAGTTGATTAACCCTCCTTGTCTTACTGAAGTCTACAAAAGCCTTAACGGCATAACGGCAGTGCATTTAGAAGAATTCCGTAATCTTATATTTAGGTATAAATTTGATTTTCTTGTATACACACATTTAGCAATCGATATCGAAATGCTTAAAATCATTAGTTTAACATATTAAAATTAATTAACCTTCTTAAACTTATTGAAGTTGATATAAAGCAATGGCGGCATAACGACAGTACATTTCCAAGAATTCCTTAATCTTATATTTAGGTATAAAGTTGATTTTCTTGTATATATGCATTAAGCAATCGATATCGAAATGCTTCAAATAACTGGTTTTACATATTTGAGTTAATAAACCTTCTCTAACGAACTGAAGTTGGCATAAAGCCATTTCGGCATAACGGCAGTGCATTTAGAAGAATTCCGTAATCTTATATTTAGGTATAAAGTCTATTTTCTTGTATATACACATTTAGCTATCGATATCGAAATGCTGCAAATCATTAGTTTAACATATTTAAGTTAATTAACCCTCTTTATCTTACTGAAGTCTACAAAAGCCTTAACGGCATAACGGCAGTGCATTTAGAAGAATTCCGTAATCTTATATTTAGGTGTAAAGTCGATTTTGTTGTATATACACATTTAGCAATCGATATCGAAATGCTTCAAATCATTAGTTTAACATATTTAAATTAATAAACCTTCTTTAACGCACTAAAGTTGACATAAAGCAATGGCGGCATAACGGCAGTGCATGTAGAAGAATTCCGTTATCTTATATTTAGGTATAAATTCGATTTTCTTGTATATACACATTTAGCAATCGATATCGAAATGCTTAAAATCATTAGTTTAACATATTTAAATTAATGAACCTTCTTAAACTTATTGAAGTTGATATAAAGCCATAACGGCATAACGACAGTACATTTCCAAGAATTCCGTAATCTTATATTTAGGTATAAAGTTGATTTTCTTGTATATATGCATTAAGCAATCGATATCGAAATGCTTTAAATAACTGGTTTAGCATATTTAAGTTAATAAACCTTCTTTAACGAACTGAAGTTAACGTAAAGCCATAACGGTATAACGGCAGTGCATTTGGAAGAATTCCGTAATCTTATATTCAGGTAAAAAGTCGATTTTGTTGTATATACACATTTATCAATCGATATCGAAATGTTTCAAATCATTAGTTTAACATATTAAAGTTAATTAACCCTCTTTATCTTACTGAAGTCTACAAAAGCCATAACGGCATAACGGCAGTGCATTTGGAAGAATTCCGTAATCTTATATTTAGGTAGAAAGTCGATTTTTTGTATATAAACATTTAGCAGTCGATATCGAAATGCTTCAAATCGTTAGTTTAACAATTAACCATCTTTATCTTACTTTAGTCTACAAAATCAATTTCGAAATGTCTACAAAAGCCTTAACGGCATAACGGCAGTGCATTTAGAAGAATTCCGTATTCTTATATTTAGGTATAAAGTCGATTTTGTTGTATGTACGTATTTAGCAATCGATATCGAAATGCTTCAAATCATTAGTTTAACATATTTAAGTTCATAAAGCTTCTTTAACGCACTGAAGTTGAAATAAAGCCATGGCGGCATAACGGCAGGGCATGTAGAAGAAATCCGTAATCTTATATTTAGGTATAAAGTCGATTTTCTTGTATATATGCATTAAGCAATCGATATCGAAATGCTTCAAATAACTGGTTTAACATATTTATGTTAATAAAACTTCTTTAACGAGCTGAAGTTAACATAAAGCCATAACGGCATAACGGCAGTGCATTTAGAGGAATTCCGTTATCTTATATTTAGGTATAAAGTCAATTTTCTTGTATATACACATTTAGCAGTCGATATCAAATGCTTCAAATCATTAGTTTAACATATTTGAGTTAATTAACCTTCTTTAACGCATTGAAGTTAATATAAAGCCATGGCGGCATAACGGCAGGGCATGTAGAAGAATTCCGTAATCTTATATTTAGGTATAAAGTCGATTTTCTAGTATATATGCATTAAGTAATCGATTTCGAAATGCTTCAAATAACTGGTTTAACATATTTAAGTTAATAAACCTTCTTTAACGAACTGCAGTTAACATAAAGCCATAACGGAATAACGGCATAACGGCAGTGCATTGAGAAGAACTCCGTTATCTTCTTGTATATATACATTTAGCAAAAGATATCGAAATGCTTCAAATCATTAGTTAAACATATTTGAGTTAATAAACCTTCTCTAACGACCTGAAGTTGGCATAAAGCCATGGCTGCATAACGGCAGTGCATGTAAAAGAAATCCGTTATCTTATATTTAGGTATAAAGTCGATTTTCTTGTATATATGCATTAAGCAATCGATATCGAAATGCTTCAAATAACTGGTTTAACATATTTAAGTTAATAACACCTCTTTAACGAACTGAAGTTAACATAAAGCCATAACGGCATAACGGCAGTGCATTTAGAAGAATTCCGTTATCTTATAATTAGGTATAAAGTCGATTTTCTTGTATATACACATTTAGCAATCGATATCAAAATGCTTCAAATCATTAGTTTTACATATTTAAGTTAATAAACCTTCTTTAACGTATTGAAGGTGATATAACGCCATGGCGGCATAACGACAGTACATTTGGAAGAATTCCGTAATCTTATATTTAGATATAAAGTCGATTTTTTGTATATATGCATTAAGAAATCGATATCGAAATGCTTCAAATAACTGGTTTAACATATTTAAGTTAATACACCTTCTTCAACGAACAGAAGTAAACATAAAGCCATAACGGCATAACGGCAGTGCATTTAGAAGAATTCCGTAATCTTATATTTAGGTATAAAATCGATTTTCTTGTATATACACATTTAGCAATCGATATCGAAATGATTCAAATAACTTATTTAACATATTTAAGTTAATTAACCCTCCTTATCTTACTGAAGTCTACAAAAGCCTTAACGGCATAACGGCAATGCATTTAGAAGAATTACCTAATCTTATATTTAGGTATAAAGTCGATTTTCTTGTATATACTCATTTAGCAATCGATATCGAAATGCTTCAAATCATTAGTTTAACATATTTAAGTAAATTAACCTTCTTTATCTTACTGAAGTCTACAAAAGCCTTAACGGCATAACGGCAGTGCATTTAGAAGAATTCCGTAATCTTATATTTAGGTATAAGGTCGATTTTGTTGTATATACACATTTAGCAATCGATATCGAAATGCTTCGAATCAATAGTTTAATATATGTAAGTTAATAAACCTTCTTTAACGCACTAAAGTTGACATAAAGCCTTAACGGCATAACGGCAGTGCATGTAGAAGAATTCCGTAATCTTATATTTAGGTATAAAGTCGATTTTCTTGTATATTCTCATTTAGCAATCGATATCGAAATGCTTCAAATCATTAGTTTAACATATTTTAGTTACTACAGTTTCTTTAACGCACTGAAGTTAACATAAAGCCATGGCGGCATAACGGCAGTGCATGTAGAAGAATTCCGTAATCTTATATTTAGGTATAAATTCGATTTTCTTGTATATACACATTTAGCAATCGATATCGAAATGCTTCAAATCATTAGTTTAACATATTTAAATTAATTATCCTTCTTTAACGTATTGAAGTTGATATAAAGCCAAGGAGGCATAACGACAGTACATTTGGAAGAATTCCGTAATCTTATATTTAGGTATAAAGTCGATTTTTTGTATATACACATTTAGCGATCGATATCGAAATGCTTAAAATCCTTAGTTTAACATATTTAAGTTAATGAACCTTCTTAAACGTATTGAAGTTGATATAAAGCCATGGCGGCATAACGACAGTACATTTGGAAGAATTCCGTAATCTTATATTTATGTATAAAGTTGATTTTATTGTATATATGCATTAAGCAATCGATATCGAAATGCTTCAAATAACTGGTTTAACACATTTTAGTTAATAAACCTTCTTTAACGAACTGAAGTTAACATAAAGCCATAACGGTATAACGGCAGTGCATTTGGAAGAATTCCGTAATCTTATATTTAGGTATAAAGTCGATTTTTTGTATATACACATTTAGCAATCGATATCGAAATGCTTAAAATCATTAGTTTAACATATTTAAGTTAATAAACCTTCTTAAACGTATTGAAGTTGATATAAAGCCATGGCGGCATAACGACAGTACATTTGGAAGAATTCCGTAATCTTATATTTATGTAAAAAGTTGATTTTCTTGTATATATGCATTAAGCAATCGATATCGAAATGCTTCAAATAACTGGTTTTACATATTTGAGTTAATAAACCTTCTCTAACGAACTGAAGTTGGCATAAAGCCATTTCAGCATAACGGCAGTGCACTTAGAAGAATTCCGTAATCTTATATTTAGGTATAAAGTCGATTTTCTTGTATACGCACATTTAGCAATGCCTCAAATCATTAGTTTAACATATTTAAGTTAATTAACCTTCTTTAACGAATTGAAGGTGATATAAAGCCATGGCGGCATAACGACAGTACATTTGGAAGAATTCCGTAATCTTATATTTAGGTATAAAGTCGATTTCCTTGTATATACACATTTAGCAATCGATATCGAAATGCTTCAAATAATTTATTTAACATATTTAAGTTGATTAACCCTCCATGTCTTACTGAAGTCTACAAAAGCCTTAACGGCATAACGGCAGTGCATTTAGAAGAATTCCGTAATCTTATATTTAGGTATAAATTTGATTTTCTTGTATACACACATTTAGCAATCGATATCGAAATGCTTAAAATCATTAGCTTAACATATTTAAATTAATTAACCTTCTTAAACTTATTGAAGTTGATATAAAGCAATGGCGGCATAACGACAGTACATTTCCAAGAATTCCGTAATCTTATATTTAGGTATAAAGTTGATTTTCTTGTATATATGCATTAAGCAATCGATATCGAAATGCTTTAAATAACTGGTTTAGCATATTTAAGTTAATAAACCTTCTTTAACGAACTGAAGTTAACGTAAAGCCATAACGGTATAACGGCAGAGCATTTGGAAGAATTCCGTAACCTTATATTTAGGTAAAAAGTCGATTTTGTTGTATATACACATGAATCAATCGATATCGAAATGCTTCAAATCATTAGTTTAACATATTTGAGTTAATTAACCCTCTTTATCTTACTGAAGTCTACCAGAGCCATAACGGAATAACGGCAGTGCATTTGGAAGAATTCCGTAATCTTATATTTAGGTAAAAAGTCGATTTTTTGTATATACACATTTAGCAGCCGATATCGAAATGCTTCAAATCGTTAGTTTAACAATTAACCATCTTTATCTTACTTTAGTCTACAAAACCAATTTCGAAATGTCTACAAAAGCCTTAACGGCATAACGGCAATGCATTTAGAAGAATTCCGTTTTCTTATATTTAGGTATAAAGTCGATTTTGTTGTATGTGCATATTTAGCAATCGATATCGAAATGCTTCAAGTCATTTGTTTAACATATTTAAGTTCATAAAGCTTCTTTATCGCACTGAAGTTGACATAAAGCCATGGCGGCATAACGGCAGGGCATGTAGAAGAAATATTTAGGTATAAAGTCGATTTTCTTGTATATATGCATTAAGCAATCGATATCGAAATGCTTCAAATAACTGGTTTAACATATTTAAGTTAATAAAACTTCTTTAACGAACTGAAGTTAACATAAAGCCATAACGGCATAACGGCAGTGCATTTAGAAGAATTCCGTTATCTTATATTTAGGTATAAAGTCGATTTTCTTGTATATACACATTTAGCAGTCGATATCAAATGTTTCAAATCATTAGTTTAACATATTTGAGTTAATTAACCTTCTTTAACGTATTGAAGTTGATATAAAGCGATGGCGGCATAACGGCAGTACATTTGGAAGAATTCCGTAATCTTATATTTAGGTATAAAGTCGATCTTCTTGTATATATGCATTAAGCAATCGATTTCGAAATGCTTCAAATATCTGGTTTAACATATTTAAGTTAATAAACCTTCTTTAACGAACTGCAGTTAACATAAAGCCATAACGGCATAACGGCAATGCATTTAGAAGAATTACCTAATCTTATATTTAGGTATAAAGTCGATTTTCTTGTATATACTCATTTAGCAATCGATATCGAAATGCTTCAAATCATTAGTTTAACATATTTAAGTTACTAAAGTTTCGTTAACGCACTGAAGTTAACATAAAGCCATGGCGGCATAACGGCAGTGCATGTAGAAGAATTCCTTTATCTTATATTTAGGTATAAATTCGATTTTCTTGTATATACACATTTAGCAATCGATATCGAAATGCTTCGAATCATTAGTTTAACATATTTAAGTTAATAAAGCATCTTTAGCGCACTGAAGTTGACATAAAGTCATGGCGGCATAACGACAGTACATTTGGAAGAATTCCGTCATCTTATATTTAGGTATAAAGTCGATTTTTTTGTACATATGCATTGAGCAATCGATATCGAAATGCTTAAAATCATTAGTGTAACATATTTAAGTTAATTAACCTTCTTTATCTTGCTGAAGTCTACAAAAGCCTTAACGGCATAACGGCAGTGCATGTATAAGAATTCCGTAATCTTATATTTAGGTATAAAATTGATTTTCTTGTATATACTCATTTAGCAATCGATATCGAAATGCTTCAAATCATTAGTTTAACATATTTAAGTTACTACAGTTTCTTTAACGCACTGAAGTTAACATAAAGCCATGGCGGCATAACGGCATAACGGCAGTGCATGTAGAAGAATTCCGTAATCTTATATTTAGGTATAAATTCGATTTTCTTGTTTATACACATTTAGCAATCGATATCGAAATGCTTCAAATCATTCGTTTAACATATTTAAATTAATTAACCTTCTTTAACGTATTGAAGTTGATATAAAGCCAAGGAGGCATAACGACAGTACATTTGGAAGAATTCCGTAATCTTATATTTAGGTATAAAGTCGGTTTTTTGTATATACACATTTAGCAATCGATATCGAAATGCTTAAAATCATTAGTATAACATATTTAAGTTAATTAACCTTCTTAAACGTATTGAAGTTGATATAAAGCCATAGCGGCATAACGACAGTACATTTGGAAGAATTCCGTAATCTTATATTTATGTATAAAGTTGATTTTCTTGTATATATGCATTAAGCAGTCCATATCGAAATGCTTCAAATAACTGGTTTAACATATTTTATTTAATAAACCTTCTTTAACGAACTGAAGTTAACATAAAGCCATAACGGTATAACGGCAGTGCATTTGGAAGAATTCCGTAATCTTATATTTAGGTGAAAAGCCGATTTTGTTGTATATACACATTTAGCAATCGATATCGAAATGCTTCAAATCATTACTTTAACATATTTGAGTTAATCAACCCTCTTTATCTTACTGAAGTCTACAAACGCCTTAATGGCATAACGGCAGTGCATTTGGAAGAATTCCGTAATCTTATATTTAGGTATAAAGTCGATTTTTTGTATATACACATTTAGCAGTCGATATCGAAATGCTTCAAATCGTTAGTTTAACATATTTAAGCTAATTAACCATCTTTATCTTACTTAAGTCTACAAATTCGATTTCGAAATGTCTACAAAAGCCTTAACGGTATAACGGCAGTACACATGGAAGAATTCCGAAATCTTATATTTAGGTATAAAGTCGATTTTGTTGTATATACGCATATAGAAATCGATATCGAAATGCTTCAAATCATTAGTTTAACATATTTAAGTTAAAAAAGCTTCTTTAACGCACTGAAGTTGACATAAAGCCATGGCGGCATAACGGCAGTGCATGTAGAAGAAATCCGTAATCTTATACTTAGGTATAAAGTCGATTTTCTTGTATATATGCATTAAGCAATCGATATCGAAATGCTTCAAATAACTGGTCTAACATATTTAAGTTAATAAACCTTCTTTAACGAACTGAAGTTAACATAAAGCCATAACGGCATAACGGCAGTGCATTTAGAAGAATTCCGTTATCTTATATTTAGGTATAAAGTCGATTTTCTTGAATATACACATTTAGCAATCGATATCAAAATGCTTCAAATCGTTAGTTTAACATATTTAAGTTCACAAACCTTCTTTAACGAACTGAAGTTGGCATAAAGCCATGGCGGCATAACGACAGTGCCATTAGAAGAATTCCGTAGTCTTATATTTAGGTATAAAGTCGATTTTCTTGTATATAGGCATTAAGCAATCGATATCGAAATGCTTCAAATAACTGGTTTTACATATTTGAGTTAAAAAACCTTCTCTAACGAACTGAAGTTAACATAAGGCCATAGCGGAATAACGGCAGTGCATTTAGAAAAATTCCGTTATCTTATATTAAGGTATAATGTCGGTTTTCTTGTATATACACATTTAGCAATCGATATCAAAATGCTTCAAACCACTAGTTTAATATATTTAAGTTAATTAACCTTCTTAAACGTATTGAAGTTGATATAAAGCCATGGCGGCATAACGACAGTACATTTGGAAGAATTCCGTAATCTTATATTTATGTATAAAGTTGATTTTCTTGTATATATGCATTAAGCAATCGATATCGAAATGCTTCAAATAACTGGTTTAACATATTTAAGTTACTAAAGTTTCGTTAACGCACTGAAGTTAACATAAAGCCATGGCGGCATAACGGCAGTGCATGTAGAAGAATTCCGTTATCTTATATTTAGGTATAAATTCGATTTTCTTGTATATACACATTTAGCAATCGATATCGAAATGCTTCAAATCATTAGTTTAACATATTTAAGTTAATAAAGCATCTTTAACGCACTGAAGTTGTTATAAAGTCATGGCGGCATAACGACAGTACATTTGGAAGAATTCCGTCATCTTATATTTAGGTGTAAAGTCGATTTTTTTGTACATATGCATTGAGCAATCGATATCGAAATGCTTAAAATCATTAGTGTAACATATTTAAGTTAATTAACCTTCTTTATCTTGCTGAAGTCTACAAAAGCCTTAACGGCATAACGGCAGTGCATTTAGAAGAATTCCGTAATCTTATATTTAGGTATAAGGTCGATTTTGTTGTATATACACATTTAGCAATCGATATCGAAATGCTTCGAATCAATAGTTTAATATATTTAAGTTAATAAACCTTCTTTAACGCACTAAAGTTGACATAAAGCCTTAACGGCATAACGGCAGTGCATGTAGAAGAATTCCGTAATCTTATACTTAGGTATATAGTCGATTTTCTTGTATATTCTCATTTAGCAGTCGATATCGAAATGCTTCAAATCATTAGTTTAACATATTTTAGTTACTACAGTTTCTTTAACGCACTGAAGTTGACATAAAGCCATGGCGGCATAACGG
>JAPZAG010003347.1:0-11174 GCA_027475135.1 Bactrocera correcta | reverse complement strand
TGTATATACAAGAAAATCGACTTTGTACCTAAATTCAAGATAACGGAATTCTTCTACATGCACTGCCGTTATGCCGCCATGGCTTTATGCCAACTTCAGTTCGTTAAAGAAGGTTTATTAACTTAAATATTTTAAACTAATGAGTTGAAGCATTTCGATATCGCTTGCTATATGTGTTATAGAACAAAATCGACTTTATACCTAAATATAAGATTACGGAACTCTTCAAATGCACTGCCGTTATGCCGTTAAGGCTTTATGTTGACTTCAGTAGGATAGAGAGGGTTAATTAACTTAAATATGTTAAACTAATGATTTGAAGCATTTTGATATCGATTGCTTAATATGTAAATAGAAGAAAATCGACTTTATACCTAAATAGAAGACTACGGAATTCTTCTAAATGCACTGCCGTAATACCGCCATAGCTATATGCCAAATTCAGATCGTTAAAGAAGGCTTATTAACTTAAATATGTTAAGCTAATGAATCGAAGCATCTCGATATCGATTGCTAAATGTGTATATACAACAAAATCGACTTTATACCTAAATATTAGAATACGGAATTCTTCCAAATGCACTGCCGTTATACCGCTATGGCTTTATGTAAACTTCAGTAGGATAAAGAAGGTTAATTAACTTAAATATGTTAAACTAATGATTTGAAGCATTTCGATATCGCTTGCTAAATGTGTATATACAAGAAAATCGAATTTATACCTAAATATAAGATAACGGAATTCTTCTAAATGAACTGCTCGCTTGCTAAATGTGTATATACAAGAAAATCGAATTTATACTTAATGTGAGATAACGGAATTCTTCTAAAGGCACTGCCGTTATACCGTTAAGTCTTTATGTAGACTTCAGTAAGCTAAAAAATGTTTATTAACTTAATGTGTTAAACTAATGAGTTGAAGCATCTCGATATCGATTGCTAAATGTGTTTATACACCAAAATCGACTTTATACCTAAATATAAGATTATGGAATTCTTCCAAATGCACTTCCGTTATACCGTTATGGCTTTATGTAAACTTCAGTAAGATAAAGAAGGTTAATTAACTTAAATATGTTAAACTATTGATTTGAGGCATTTCGTTATCGATTGCTAAATGTGTATATAAAAGAAAATCGACTTTATACCTAAATATAAGATTACGGAATTCTTCTAAATGCACTGCCGTTATGCCGCCATGGCTTTATATCAACTTCAATACGTTAAAGATGGTTAATTAACTAAGATATTTTAAACTAATGATTTGAAGCAATTCGATATCGCTTGCAAAATGTGTATATACAAGAAAATCGAATTTTTACCTAAATATAAGATAAGGGAATTCTTCTAAATGCCCTGCCGTTATGCCGTTAAGGCTTTATGTAGACTTCAGTAAGAGAGAGAGGGTTAATTAACTTAAATATGTTATTGTAAGGATGTGAAGCATTTCGATATCGATTCCTAAATATGTAAATACAAGAAAATCGACTTTATACCTAAATAGAAAATTACGGAATTCTTCTGAATGCACTGCAGTTATACCGTTAAGGCTTTATGTAGACTTCAGTGCGCTAAAGAACGTTTATTAATTTAAAATATGTTAAACTAATCATTTGAAGTATTTCGATATCGATTGCTAAATGTGTATATACAAGAAAATCGACTTTATACCTAAACATAAGATTACGGAATTCTTCTAAGTGCACTGCCGTTATGCCGCCATGGCTTTATTTCAACTTCAATACTTTAAAGAAGGTTAATTAACTTAAATATATTAAACTAATGATTTGAAGCATTTCGATATCGCTTGCTAAATGTGTATATACAAGAAAATCGACTTTATACCTAAATATAAGATAACGGAATTCTTCTACATGCACTGCCGTTATACCGTTAAGGCTTTATGTAGACTTCAGTAAGCTAAAAAATGTTTATTAACTTAATATGTTAAACTAATGATTTGAAGCATTTCGATTTCGCTTGCAAAATGTCTATATACAAGAAAATCGACTTTATACCTAAATATAAGATTACGGAATTCTTCTAAATGCACTGCCGTTATGCCGCCATGGCTTTATATCAATTTCAATACGTTAAAGAAGGTTAATTAACTTAAATGTGTTAAACTAATGATTTGAAGCATTTCGATATAGCTTGCTTAATGAGCATATACAAGAAAATCGAATTTATACCTAAATATAAGATAACGGGATTCTTCTAAATGCACTGCCGTTATGCCGCCGTGGCTATATGCCAACTTCAGATCGTTAAAGAAGGTTTATTAACTTAAATATGTTAAGCTAATGAGTTGAAGCATCTCGGTATCGATTGCTAAATGTGTATATACAACAAAATCGACTTTATACCTAAATATAAGATAACGGAATTCTTCTACGTGCACTGCCGTTATGCCGCCATGGCTTTATGCCAACCTCAGTTCACTAAAGAAGGTTTATTAACTTAAATATGTTAAACTAATGAGTCGAAGCATCTCTATATCGATTGCTAAATGTGTATATACAACTAAATCGAGTTTATACTCAAATATTAGATTACAGAATTCTTCCAAATGCACTGCCGTTATGCCGCCATGGCTTTATGCCAACTTCAGTTCGCTAAAGAAGCTTAATTAACTTAAATATGTTAAACTAATGATTTGAAGCATTTCAATATCGCTTGCTAAATGTGTATATACAAGAAAATCGACTTTATACCTAAATATAAGATAACGGAATTCTTCTACATGCACTGCCGTTATGCCACCATGGCTTTACGAACTTCAGTGCGTTAAAGAACGTTTATTAACTTAAATATTTTAAAACTAATGATTTGAAGCATTTCGATATCGATTGCTTAATATGTAAATACAAGAAAATCGACTTTATACCTAAATAGAAGTTTACGGAATTCTTCTGAATGCACTGCACTTATACCGTTGAGGCTTTATGTAGACTTCAGTGCGTTAAAGAACGTTTATTAACTTAAATATGTTAAACTAATATTTTGAAGAATTTCGATATCGATTGCTAAATGTGTATATACAAGAAAATCGACTTTATACCTCAATATAAGATAACGGAATTCTTCTACATGCACTGCCGTTATGCCGCCATGGCTTTATAACAACTTCAGTAAGATAAAGAAGGTTAATTAACTTAAATATGTTAAACTAATGACTTGAAGCATTTCGTTATCGATTGCTAAATGTGTGTATACAACAAAATCGACTTTAAACCTAAATATAAGCTTACGGAATTCTTCCAAATGCACTGCCGTTATACCGTTATGGCTTTATGTAAACTTCAGTAAGATAAAGAAGGTTAACTAACTTAAATATGTTAACTTAAATATGTTAAACTAATGACTTGAACATTTCGTTATCGATTGCTAAATACGTATATACAACAAAATCGACTTTATAACTAAATATAAGATTACGGAACTCTTCCAAATGCATTGCCGTTATGAAGTTAAGGCTTTTGTAGACTTCAGTAAGACAAAGAGGATTAATTAACTTAAATATGTTAAACTTTTGATTTGAAGCATTTCCATATCGATTGCTTAATGTGTATATACAAGAAAATTACTTTATACCTAATTATAAGATTCCGGAATTCTTCCAAATGTATTGTCGTTATGGCACGATGGCTTTGTATCACCTTCAATACGTTAAAAAAGGGTTTAAATTTTTTCGAAATATGTTTAACTAATGGTTTGAAGCATTTCGACATCGATTGCTAAATGTGCAAATACAAGAAAATCGATTTTATACCTAAATTTAAAATTATAACATTACGGAATTCTTCTAAATGCACTGCCGTTATACTGTTAAGGCTTTATGTAGACTTCAGTAAGCTAAAAAATGTTTATTAACTTAATATGTTAAATTAATGATTTGAAGCATTTCGATATCGATATCCATATCTAAATGTGTATATAAAAGAAAATCGACTTTATACCTAAATAAAAGATTACGGAATTCTTCTACATGCACTGCCGTAATGCCGCCGTGGCTATATGCCAACTTCAGATCGTTAAAGAAGGTTTATTAACTTAAATATGTTAAGCTAATGAGTTGAAGCATCTCGATATCGATTGCTAAATGTGTATATACAACAAAATCGACTTTATACCTAAATATAAGATTACGGAATTCTTCTAAATGCACTGCCGTTATGCCGCCATGGCTTTATATCAATTTCAATACGTTAAAGAAGGTTAATTAACTTAAATATGTTAAACTAATGATTTGAAGCATTTCGATATCGATTGCTAAATGAGTATATACAAAAAATCGACTTTGTACCTAAATAGAGGATTACGGAATTCTTCTAAATGCACTGCCGTTATGCCGCCATGGCTTTAAGCCAACTTCCGTTCGTTTAAGGAGGTTAATTAACTTAAATATGTTAAACTAATGATTTGAAGCATTTCGATATCGATTGCTAAATGTGTAAATACATGAAAATCGACTTTATACCTAAATATAAAATTATAACATTACGGAATTCTTCTAAATGCACTGCCGTTATGCCGCCATGGCTTTATATCACCTTCAATACGTTAAAGAAGGTTAATTAACTTAAATATGTTAAACTAATGATTTGAAGCATTTCGATATCGCTTGCTAAATGCGTATATACAAGAAAATCGAATTCATACCTAAATATAAGTTAACGTAATTCTTCTAAATGCACTGCCATTATGCCGGTAAGGCCTTTGTAGACTTCAGTAAAATAAAGAGCGTTAATTAACTTAAATATGTTAAACTAATGATTTGAAGCATTTCGATATCGATTGCTAAATGTGTAAATACATGAAAATCGACTTTATACCTAAATATAAAATTATAACATTACGGAATTCTTCTACATGCACTGCCGTTATGCCGCCATGGCTTTATATCACCTTCAATACGTTAAAGAAGGTTAATTAACTTAAATATGTTAAACTAATGATTTGAAGCATTTCGATATCGATTGCTAAATGTGTATGTACAAAAAAACCGACTTTATACCTAAATATAAGATAACGGAATTCATATAAATATACTGCCGTTATGGCTTTATGTAAACTTCAGAAAGATAAAGAAGGTTAATAAATTAGATATGCTAAACCAATTATTTGAAGCATTTCGATATCGACTGCAAAATGTGTATATACAGAAAAATTGACTTTATGCCTAAAATGCAGTACCGTTATGGCTTTATGTCAACTTCAGTTCGCTAAAGGAGGTTTATTAGATAAAATATGTTAAACCAGTTATCTGAAGCATTTCGATATCGCTTGCTAAATTCGTATATACAAGAAAATCGAATTTATACCTAAATATAAAGTAACGGGATTCTTCTAAATGCACTGCCGTTATACCGTTAAGGCTTTATGTAGACTTCAGTAAGCTAAAAAATGTTTATTAACTTAATATGTTAAATTAATGATTTGAAGCATTTCGTTATCGATATCTAAATGTGTGTATAAAAGAAAATCGACTTTATTCCTAAATAAAAGATTACGGAATTCTTCTACATGTACTGCCGTAATGCCGCCGTGGCTATATGCCAACTTCAGATCGTTAAAGAAGGTTTATTAACTTAAATATGATAAGCTAATGAGTTGAAGCATCTCGATATCGATTGCTAAATGTGTATATACAACAAAATCGACTTTATACCTAAATATAAGATTACGGAATTCTTCTAAATGCACTGCCGTTATGCCGCCATGGCTTTATATCACCTTCATTACGTTAAAGAAGGCTAAATAACTTAAATATGTTAAACTAATGATTTGAAGCATCTCGATATCGATTGCTAAATGTGTGTATACAACAAAATCGACTTTATACATAAATATAACATTACGGAATTCTTCTACATGCACTGCCGTTATGCCGCCATGGCTTTATGCCAACTTCAGTTCGATATAGAAGGTTTATTAACTTAAATATGTTAAACTAATGAGGTGAAGCATCTCGATATCGATTGCTAAATGTGTATATACAACAAAATCGACTTTATACCTAAATATAAGGTTACGGAATTCCTCTAAATGCACTACCGTTATGCCGCCATGGCTTTACGCCAACTTCCGTTTGTTAAAGAAGGTTTATTAAATTAAATATGTTGAACTAATGATTTGAAGCATTTCGATATCGATTGCTAAATGTGTATATATAAGAAAACCGACTTTATACATAAATATAAGATTACGGAGTTCTTCTAAAGGCACTGCCGTTATGCCACCATGGCTTTAGGCCAACTTCCGTTCGTTAAGGAATGATTTGTAGCATATCGATATCGATATCGATGCTTAATGCATATATACAAGAAAATCGACTTTATACCTAAATATAAGATTACGTAATTCTTCTAAATGCACTGCCGTTATGCCGTTAAGGCTTTTGTAGACTTCAGTAAAATAAAGATGTTTAACTAACTGAATGTTGGTAAACTAATGATTTGAAGCATTTCGATATCGATTGCTAAATGTGTATATAAAAGAAAATCGAATTTATATCTAAACATAAGATTACGGAATACTTCCAAATGTACTGTCGGTATGCCGCCATGGCTTTATATCACCTTCATTACGTTAAAGAAGGCTAAATAACTTAAATATGTTAACTAATGATTTGAAGCATCTCGATATCGATTGCTAAATGTGTATATACCAGAAAATCGACTTTACACCTAAATATAAGCTAACGGAATTCTTCTACATGCACTGCCGTTATGCCGCCATGGCTTTATGCCAACTTCAGTTCGTTAAAGAAGGTTTATTAGCATAAATATGTTAAAATGAGTTGAAGCATCTCGATATCGATTGATAAATGTGTTTATATACAAAATCGAATTTATACCTAAATATAAGTTTACGGAATTCTTCCAAATGCACTGCCCTTATGGCTTTATGTTAACTTCAGTTCGTTAAAGAAGGTTTATTAACTTAAATATGTTAAGCCAATTATTTGCAGCTTTTCGATATCGATTGCTAAATGCGTATATACAACAAAATCGACTTTATACCTAAATATAAGCTAACGGAATTCTTCGACATGCACTGCCGTTATGCCGCCATTGCTTTATGCAAACTTCCGTTCGTTGAAGAAGGTTTATTAACTTAAATATGTTAAACTAATGATTTGAAGCATTTCGATATCGATTGCTAAATTTGTATATAAAAGAAAATCGACTTAATACCTAAATATAAGATAACGGAATTCTTCTAAATGCACTGCCGTTATGGCTTTATGTTAACTTCAGTTCGTTAAAGAAGGTTTATTAACTTAAATATGTTAAACATGTTATTTGAAGCATTTCGATATCGATTGCTAAATGCGTAAATACAACAAAATCGACTTTATACCTAAATATAAGATAACGGAATTCTTCTAAATGCTCTGCCGTTATGCCGCCATTGCTTTATGCCAACTTCAGTTCGTTAAAGAAGGTTTATGAACTTAAATATTTTAAACTAATGTTTTGAAGCATTTCGATTTCGATTGCTATATGTATATATACAAGAAAATCGACTTTATAACTAAATATAAGATTACGGAATTCATCGAAATACACTCCCGTTATGCCGTTATGGCCTTATATCACCTTCATTACGTTAAAGAAGCTTTATTAACTTAAATATATTAAACTAATGAGTTGAAGCATTTCGATATCGATTGCTAAATGAGTATATACAAGAAAGTCGACTTTATATCTACATATAAGATTACGGATTTCATTGAAATACACTTCCGTTATGCCGTTATGGCTTTATATAAATTTCAGTACGCTAAAGATGGTTAATTTACTTAAATATGCTAAACTAATGATTTTCAGCATTTCGATATCGATTGCTAAATGTGTATGTACAACAAAATCGATTTTATACCTAAATAAAAGATTACGGAATTCACCCAAATATACTGACGTTATGCCGTTATGGCTTTATGTAAACTTCGGTAAGATAAAGAAGGTTAATTAACCTAAATATGCTAAACCAGTTATTTGAAGCTTTTCGATATTGGTTGCTAAATGCGTATATACAAGAAAATCGGCTTTATACCTAAATATAAGATTACGGAATTCTTCTAAATGCACTGTCGTTATGCCGCCATGGCTTTATATTACCTTCATTACGTTAAAGAAGGTTAATTAACTTAGATATGTTAAACTAATGATTTGAAGATTTTCAATATCGATTGCTAAATGTGTAAATACAAGAAAATCGGCTTTATACCTAAACATAAGATTACGGAACTCTTCTAAATGCACTGTCGTTATGCCGCCATGGCTTTATATTACCTTCATTACGTTAAAGAAGGTTAATTAACTTAAATATGTTAAACTAATGATTTGAAGCATTTCGATATCGATTGCTAAATGTGTATGTACAACAAAATCGATTTTATACCTAAATAAAAGATTACGGAATTCACCCAAATATACTGCCGTTATGCCGTTATGGCTTTATGTAAACTTCGGTAAGATAAAGAAGGTTAATTAACCTAAGTATGCTAAACCAGTTATTTGAAGCTTTTCGATATAGATTGCTAAATGCGTATATACAAGAAAATCGACTTTATACCTAAATATAAGATTACGGAATTCTTCTAAATGCACTGCCGTTATGCCGCCATTTCTTTATATCAACTTCAATACGTTAAAGAAGGTTAATTAACTTAAATATGTTAAACTAATGATTTGAAGCATTTCGATATCGCTTGCTAAATGTGTATATACAAGAAAATCGACTTTATACATAAATATAAGATAACGGAATTCTTCTAAATGCACTACCGTTATGCCGCCATGGCTTTATATCAACTTGAATACGCTAAAGAAGGTTAATTAACTTAAATATGTTAAACTAATGATTTGAAGCATTTCGATATCGCTTGCTAAATGTGTATATACAAGAAAATCGACTTTATACCTAAATATAAGATAACGGAATTCTTTTAAATGCACTGCCGTTATGCCGTTAATTCTTTATGTAGACTTCAGTAAGATTGAGAGGGTTAATTAACTTAAATATGTTAAACTAATGATTTGAAGCATTTCGATATCAATTGCTTAATATGTAAATACAAGAAATTCGACTTTATACCTAAATAGAAGATTACGGAATTCCTCTGAATGCACTGCAGTTATACCGTTAAGGCTTTATGTCGACTTCAGTGAGTTAAAGAAGGTTTATTAACTTAAATATGTTAAACTAATGAGTTGAAGAATCTCGATATCGATTGCTAAATGTGTATATACAACAAAATCGACTTTATACCTAAATATAAGATAACGGAATTCTTCTTCATGCACTGCCGTTATGCCGCCATGGCTTTATATTACCTTCGTTACGTTAAAGAAGGTTAATTAACTTAAATATGTTAAACTAATGATTTGAAGCATTTCGATATCAATTGCTAAATGAGTATGCACAAGAAAATCGACTTTATACCTAAATATAAGATTACGGAATTCTTCTACATGCACTGTCGTTATGGTGCCATTGCGTTATATCACCTTCATTACGTTTAAGAAGGTTAATTAACTTAAATATGTTAAACTAATGTTTTGAAGCATTTCGATATCGATTGCTAAATGAGTATGCACAAGAAAATCGACTTTATACCTAAATATAAGATTACGAAATGCACTGCCGTTATCCCGTTAAGGCTTTTGTAGAATTCAATAAGATAAAGAGGGTTAATTTACTTAAATATGTTAAACTAATGATTTGAAGCATTTCGATATGGAGTGCTAAATGAGTATATATAAAAAATCGACTTTATACCTAAATAGAGGATTACGGAATTCTTCTAAATGCACTGTCGTTATGCCGTTAAGGCTTTTGTAGACTTCAGTAAGATAAAGAGGGTTAATTATCATAAATATGTTAAACTCATGATTTGAAGCATTTCGATGTCGATTTCTAAATGCGTTTATACAACAAAACCGACTTTATACCTAAATATAAGATTACGGAATTCTTTTTCAGATCGCTAAAGAAGGCTTATTAACTTAAATATGTTAAGGTAATGAGTTGAAGCATCTCGTTATCGATTGCTAAATGTGTATATACAACAAAATCGACTTTATCCCTAAATATAAGATTACGGAATTCTTCTAAATGCACTGCCGTTATGCCGATAAGGCCTTTGTAGACATCAGTAAGATAAAAAGCGTTAATTAACTCAAATATGTTAAACTAATGATTTGAGGCATTTCGATATCGATTGCTAAATGTGTATGTACAAAAAAATCGACTTTATACCTAAATTTAAGATAACGGAATTCATATAAATATACTGCCGTTATGGCTTTATGTAAACTTCAGTAAGATAAAGAAGGTTAATTAACTTAAATATGTTAAACTAATGACTTGAAGCATTTCGATATCGATTTCTAAATGCATATATACAAGAAAATCGACTTTATACCTAAATATAAGATTACGGAATTCTTCCAAATTACTGTCGTTATGGCGCCATGGCTTTATTTCACCTTCAATACGTTAAAGATGGTTAATTAACTTTAATATGTTAAACTAATGATTTGAAGCATTTCGATATCGATTGCTAAATGTGTATATACAAGAAAATCGACTTTATACCAAAATATAAAATTATGACATTACGGAGTTCTTCTAAATGCACTGCCGTTATACCGTTAAGGCTTTATGTAGACCTCATTCAGCTAAAAAATGTTTATTAACTTAATATGTTAAACAAGTGATTTGAAGCATTTCGATATCGATTGCTAAATGTGTATATACAAAAAAATCGAATTTATACCTAAATATAAGATGTTATGCCGCCATGGCTTTGTGTAAACTTCAATATGTTATAGAAGGATAATTAACTTAAATATGTTAAACTAATGATTTGAAGCATTTCGATATCTATTGCTAAATGTGTATATACAACAAAATCGTGTTTATACCTAAATATAAGCTTACGGAATTTTTCTAAATGCACTGTCGTTATGCCGCCATGGCTTTATGTTAACTTCAGTGCGTTAAAGAAGCTTTATTAACTTAAATATGTTAAACTAATGATTTCAAGATTTTCGAAATCGATTGCTAAATGCATATATACAACAAAATCGACTTTATACCTAACTATAATATTACGGAATTCTTCAAAATGCACTTCCGTTATACCGTCATGGCTTTATATC
>JAPZAG010003346.1:0-11183 GCA_027475135.1 Bactrocera correcta | reverse complement strand
CTACTTCGTTGCGTGGTTTCTTGCGTTGTCGCCTGTGCTGTGCTCTTTACTTTTAGTCGGGGGCTGTATTTGTTATTTACAGCTAACCTGTGTTTCTCAAGTTTGCTATCTGCCATTTGTTGCCCCGGCCGAGCATTTACAGTTGGGGATTTCGTTTCCTTACGATTTCCGTTGTAGCGCCCCTCGTCGCTATGTTGCCTCCCTCGTCGCTATGTTGCCTCCCTCTCGTGGGTAGGTGATCCCTCGAGGCCACCCTCTATGGGGTTGTGGATGCTTATTCTGAGGCGGCATCTATTTCGCCTCGTCACCGGAGATTCGTAGGATGCTTCAGGTCTTTTAAGCCGAACCCTCCTCTCCTGTCGCTCTTGGTCAGGGACTGCTTATTGGGTATTCGCAGCTAACCTAAGAACTTAGGCCGTCAACAGTTCGCCAAGCTGTAACCCTTGGTGGCCTGAGCTCAGCCACAATAATAATAATAATAATAATAATAATAGTAATAATAATAAAATTCATATGATTAAAATTCAAATAAAAATATATATTTACTAGCAGCCCGTCCTGGCACGGGGTAGAAAATTATTTATTTTTGGAAATTTGGATATAAAACACTTTTTTTCACAAATATTTTTATTTGTATTAAAAAAATCCCACAGTTATATTTGTATGTAAGTCTATTTATGTTTAATTTCTTTGATGGTTTAAGTGGCGGGCACTTTTGAAAAATTAAAAAAAAATAATAATAATACTATAATAATCAAAAAAAAATAAAATAACAGTAATAAATATTGTATTCATTGCTTTACATATATAACCTGGTCTACGAAAAGGGGGATTAGATGTAAAAAAAAAAAAAATAAATAAAAAAAAAAAAAAAAAAAATTAAAAAAAAAAAAAATTGATTTTTTGACACCTAAGCCCCCTTTTCGTAGATCAGGTCACATATAAGTAAATAATAAATTATTAAATAAATATATTAAATAATAATAATAATAATATTCTTCAAAAATTAGCGTATAAAAAATATTATAAGTAAAAGTAATAATTACGAGAAAAAATAAAATAAAAATAAATAAAATAATAATAATAATCAAAAAATTAAAATAACAGTAATAAACAATGAATTCAGTCGTTTTACATATATTTTTGCCACTGCACGTGCTCAATTCTGCTAAATAGCAGCGACAACGTCGAATTCCTTACTTTGATTCTATCGGCTCTGTTAGCCGCCAAATCGAACATCATACAGAACTAAATTTGCACCTTCTCTATTCTCTTTACTTTATATTCTCTGGCCCGGCGCGCTTTTCAGAATACATCGCAAACAACGGACACGGCGCTATGGCGGTTTTGTTTACTTTTTGAATTTTTTAATTCGTAATATCTTTTGAATGGAAAGTCCAATTTAAAAACTATTTTATAGGTAGTTAAATGGTCTTGACCATAAAATAATTTATTTGGATAAGGATTAATATAAACACATATGTTAATAGCATGGTTAGCATTTTCATTGATGTTTAAAATGAAAAAAGTTGTTGTAGTGACATAACTACTATAGTTGGACATATGCTACCGCGGAGTTTTTTGTAGACATTATGATGTTCTTCAATATTGTTGTACATTATTTTGTTCTATCGCTAATAGTTTCAGCAGCGCATTCGACGAAAACATTTTAAGACTCATTTTTCTATGCCTTCGGTTACATTGTTCAAATTTGACCAAGGATCCCTAATTTTCTTCAAAATGAAATGTAGTCTATGTAAAATTGGAAGAATGTAGAATTCTATTGGTGAAAGAATTTTTTAAATCAGCCAGGTACTTTTTGAGCCTATTCATTACAAACATACAGACATACAAAAATAGGTAAAAATCTTTCCTCTTTATAATATTAGTATAGATTATTATTTTACTTTTGAACAAAATGCCAAATGGAACCTTAATTTTGTTTGCCTTTGATTTACTATTTGTATCAAGCATTTTCAAAATTACGCCTCAATCATAATTCATTATTTTCTTTTATTCGCAAAAACGTGTTCACATTAAAATCGCATTCGATTCCATAATACGAAGTATTTTTTTTTAATGCAATTTCCTACAGGGGTTGTTTACACAAGCATATTTATTAATGGTAAATACAAACAACAACAGGCTTGCGTATGTAACAATAAGATCAGCAAATAGTACTTTCAAAAATATTATCTGCACGTTTCTTGTAAACTGATAAGTCACGTGACGCTGAAAATCGGGGCAAATAGTACTTTCAAAAATATTATCTGCACGTTTCTTGTAAACTGATAAGTCACGTGACGCTGAAAATCGGGAAACAATGGTCAGATGATAACAATGCATATTTCATATTTTGCTGCCCTAAAGAAATGTAACACAATTGCTATTTGTGAAATGTATATTTATTTAAGATTAAACTTTGGTTTGCACAAAGGCAGATAACGGCACTAAAAATAATAAATGAACTTATGGCCATAATTTTATTATTTTATATCTTATTTATAAATTTTATGGAGTTTTATTTTTCAAGTACACAAATTTTGCTGATAACTGTAATTTTACTTGAAAATGCAATAAAACCACAAATCAGATTTTTAGCTTGGTCAAATATACGTTTTTAAACCGTTCCCACGGTGGTCGTGCTTACGTAACTGAAATATGTATATGGACAAGAACTGTCAAATCAGAAGTATTATGCCAAATTAAGGGGGGAGCCTGCTTTAGAGGCTTAAAAAATCGATTTTTTGAGGATTTTTTTGGGAAAGAAAGTAATATGATTAAAGCAAAATTTCTAGGGTTATATATCTAGTTATATATCTACTCATCATTTATAATTTTTTTGGATACGAAATCTTTTATATTTTGCCTTTGGAAAGCAATTGCCTGATGCATATCGCATGTGCATTTGTGGAACAGCGGGCAGGATGCAGGACGCAGTTTCTATCGGAAATAAAAAATTCAAAGAGATTCATATTTTTTAATAGTCTAACTTCTAGTTAAACTAAAAAAATTCAAAAAAATTTAATATTTTTAGAAATTTTTTAAAAATTGAAAGATAAGTAGTTCTTGGCCAAAATAATTTTACTTTTTGTTGTTTGAAAATATGTTCAAAATTGACTTTTCTTATTTTTCTTTAGTTTAAATAGAAGATAATTTAATGCCAAAGATAATAAACTTTGCCCCAATTCCATACGACGTTTAAGAAAAATCGTAAAAATGAAAAACCGAGAAATCGCGCGTCAAAGTTTCCGCCTTCTGTCCAATCGCTCATATATGTATCTGCTAGATCGGTCACTATTTTCCTTCTAGCTTCGAAAATATCTCAAGTTCACATTTAAAACTTCGGGGACGTATTCTTAGATTATTTTTAAAGAGATTTAAGTAAAAAAAAAATCGGCTTCTAAATCAGGCTCCCCCCTTAATTTTAAAGGTATGTTTTCTGTATTTACAACAAAAAAAGTCTTTCATTATCGATTTCTCCATATAAAATTTTAATTTAGGTGTATGTATAGTGTTTTAGAATACATATATGTGACCTGGTCTACGAAAAGGGAGCTTAGGTGTCAAAAAATAATTTTTTTTATTTTTATTTTTATTTTTTTTTTATTTTTTTTTTATTTTTTTTTTTTTTTTTTTTTTTGACACCTAAGCTCTCTTTTCGTAGACCAGGTCACATATAGTTTTAGAATATTTGAGTTTTCTCTTTAAGTAAAATCAATCTACATTCTGATATAGTTAGCTATCGCAACTTTGAAATCGGCGAATAGAACAAACAAGTGGCATATAACAGATAAACTGAGATTCAAATAGAGATTCACACATCACTCTCTGCTATTGAATTCAACCTTTTCATTTTGTAGTTGATTATGAAGCTATCTATGGTTCATTAAAATGTAAAATAACGTAACATCACTTTTCATAAGTTTAAAGCCGATGCAAAAATAATGTAATAGAAGCCACTCAAATTTAAACAAAATTTGAGTTTTGATAAAATGGTTATACATATATTGGATATCATACACTCATATTATATTTGTTATTATATCTGACAGCGAATATTTGATGATATGTTGTTTTGCATTTTAAGAGACGCTATGTTTGTATGTATATTTATAGAAAAATTCCCCGCTAAGTGTCTACCTATAAATACCCACACCTCAATTAAAATTTAATTTGACATATGAGTCTTTAACTATGATATTCGAGTAATTTATATA
Source organism: Bactrocera correcta (assembly GCA_027475135.1). NCBI lineage: Eukaryota > Metazoa > Arthropoda > Insecta > Diptera > Tephritidae > Bactrocera > Bactrocera correcta. The sequence goes on along the minus strand of JAPZAG010003346.1, from coordinate 6,963 downwards.
CATACACTTGTACTCACATAATTAAGCCACACAGTCGTTATGGTGTACAAATTCATAAATGTTGAATTTTATTGATAAATTGAAAAAAAAAGTTTCACAAATTTAAAATAAATTCTTCTTTACTGGCGTAGACACCGCTTACGCGATTATAGCCGAGTCAACAACAGCGCGCCAGTCGTTTCTTCTCTTCGCTACTTGGCGCCAATTGGATATTCCAAGCGAGGCCAGGTCCTTCTCCACTTGGTCCTTCCAACGGAGTGGAGGTCTTCCTCTTCCTCTGCTTCCCGCGGCGGGTACTGCGTCGAATACTTTCAGAGCTGGAGTGTTTTCATCCATCCGGACAACATGACCTAGCCACCGAAGCCGCTGTCTTTTAATGCGCTGAACTATGTCAATGTCGTCGCATATCTCATACAGCTCATCGTTCCATCGAATGCGATATTCGCCGTGGCCAACGCGAAAAGGACCATAAATCTTTCGCAGAACCTTTCTCTCGAAAACTCGCAACGTCGACTCATCCGTTGTTGACATCGTCCAAGCCTCTGCACCATATAGCTGGACGGGAATTATGAGTGACCTATAGAGTTTGGTTTTTGTTTGTCGAGAGAGGACTTTGCTTCTCAATTGCCTACTTAGTCCGAAGTAGCACCTGTTGGCAAAAGTTATCCTGCGTTGGATTTCTAGGCTGACATTGTTGGTGGTGTTTACGCTGGTTCCAAGATAGACGAAATTATCTACAACTTCAAAGTTATGACTGTCAACAGTGACGTGAGTGCCAAGTCGCGAGTGCGACGACTGTTTGTTTGATGACAGGAGATATTTCGTCTTGCCCTCGTTCACTGCCAGACCCATTTCTTTTGCTTCCTTGTCCAGTTTGGAGATCTACTAACGCGCGGTTGTTGAGGCCGATGATATCAATATCATCGGCATACGCCAGCAGTTGTACACTCTTATCGAAGATGGTACCTTCTCTGTTGAGTTCTGCAGCTCGAACTATTTTCTCCAGAAGCAGGTTGAAAAAGTCGCACGAAAAGGGAATCGCCTTGTCTGAAACCTCGTTTGGTATCGAACGGCTCGGAGAGGTCCTTCCCGATTCTGAGAGCTTTTCGTGTTGCTCAACGTCAGTTTACACAGCCGTATTAGTTTTGCGGGGATACCAAATTCAGACATCGCGGCATAAAGGCAGCTCCTTTTCGTGCTGTCGAAAGCAGCTTTGAAATCGACGAAGAGGTGGTGTGTGTCGATTCTCCTTTCACGGGTCTTTTCCAAGATTTGGCGCATCGTGAATATCTGGTCGGTTGTTGATTTACCAGGTCTAAAGCCACACTGATAAGGTCCAATCAGTTTGTTGACGGTGGGCTTTAATCTTTCACACAATACGCTCGACAGAACCTTATATACAGATTGTGGGGTCTACTTTTTTGTGGATTGGGCATAGCACACTTAAATTCCAATCGTTGGGCATACTTTCGTCCGACCATATTTTGCAAAGAAGCTGATGCATGCACCTTATCAGCTCTTCGCCGCCGTGTTTGAAAAGCTCGGCCGGCAATCCATCGGCCCCTGTCGCTTTGTTGTTTTTCAGGCGGGCAATTGCTATTCGAACTTCTTCATGGTCGGGCAATGGAACGTCTGCTCCATCGTCATCGATTGGGGTATCGGGTTCGTTTTCTCCTGGTGTTGTGTGTTCACTGCCATTCAGCAGGCTGGAGAAGTGTTCCCTCCATAATTTAAGTATGCTCTGGGCATCGGTGGCTAGATCTCCTTGAGGGGTTCTACAAGAGTATGCTCCGGTCTTGAAACCTTCTGTAAGCCGCCGCATCTTTCGTAGAATTTTCGAGCATTACCCCTGTCGGCCAGCTTATCAAGCTCTTCGTACTCACGCATTTCGGCCTCTTTCTTTTTCTGTCTACAAATGCGTCTCGCTTCCCTCTTCAACTCTCGGTATCTATCCCATCCCGCACGTGTTGTGGTCGATCGTAACGTTGCGAGGTAGGCAGCCTGTTTTCTCCCCGCTGCGACACGGCACTCCTCGTCGTACCAGCTGTTCTTTTGCACTTTCCGAAAGCCAATGGTTTCGGTTGCAGCTGTACGTAAGGAGTTTGAAATGCCGTCCCACAGTTCCCTTATACCGAGTTGTTGCCGAGTGCTCTCAGAGAGCAGGAGTGCAAGCCGAGTAGAAAAACGTTCGTCTGTCTGTTGTGATTGCAGCTTCTCGACGTCGAACCATCCTTGTGTTTGTTGGCGTGCGTTTGTTGCTGCACAGAGGCGGGTGCGAATTTTGGCTGCAACAATATAGTGGTCCGAGTCGATGTTAGGACCTCGGAGCGCACGCACATCTAAAACACTGGAGACGTGTCTTCCGTCTATCACAACATGATCGATCTGGTTGGTGGTTTTTCGATCCGGAGACAGCCAGGTAGCTTGATGTATCTTCTTATGCATCTTTGGTCACATCGTCCTTCTCTTCCGTCGGGGCGTGGGCGCAAATCAGCGATATGTTGAAGAACCTCGCTTTGATGCGGATTGTGGCTAGACGTTCATTCATAGGAGTGAATGATAGTACTCGGCGACGGAGTCTCTCTCCCACCACGAATCCAACACCAAACTTGCGCTCCTTTATATGGCCACTGTAGTAAATGTCACAAGGACCTACTCGTCTCTGTCCTTGTCCCGTCCATCGCATTTCTTGGACGGCGGTGATGTCAGCCTTTATCTTTACGAGGACATCTACCAGCTGGGCAGCGGCACCTTCCCAATTAAGGGACCGGACATTCCAGGTGCATGCCCTCAAATCATAGTCCTTATTTCGTTTGCCATGGTCGTCATCAAAAGGGGGGCTCTCATCCGAGGCTGTTTGTGCTTTTTCATTGGGGGTGTTTTTTTACGTGGCGGGTCCCAAACCCAGCGCACAACCCTATGCAGGGTGTTTCGCCTTCTCACTTTAGCTCGCCTTCAAACGGATGTTCTTAGGCTACCCAGAGGATACTTGGTCAAAGACCGGAAGTCGTGAGCTGCTTGAGTCATATGTAAAAGAATCGTTTCTGGCCACTCCCAAGTGAATGGCGATCAGAAAACTTTCCTCACTTGCGTGAACTTCTACACATGACCCCATCCTCCAAAATAAATTACTTAAACTTTATTGTATTCATAGTTTTTTAAAGCTCAATTTGAATTTAAAATCAAAAATCTGTTTTCTTCTTCATTGGCATGTATTTTTTGTGCTCATATAATTAAGCCACCCGCAAAAATAAATTTTCGGATAAAAGAATTCGATATTTTGTTCAAAAAAACTTGCCTTATTTAGACTAATCTTTTATTAGGAACCTCTTTTGCAAAATGACTTCCTGCAGGGGTTGGCTCATTGTACAGATAAGTGTGTTACATTGGTTCGGAGTAATTTTGCTCCATTCTTCTTATAAAATTTGCCATAATGTAGCCCTATTTGACGGTATTCTCTTGCCCTTTTAATAATCCCCCATAGATTCTCTATAGTGTTTATATCCGGGCTTTGGGCACGCCACTCAAGACACTTGATGCGGTTCGTCGCAAGCCAGTCCTTAACGACCCTGGAGCAGCGCTTTGGACCCTGGAGCAGCGCTTTGGGTCGTTATCCTGGATGTAAGGTCCAAGCTAGTGGTAAATCCACAGCATAATTTCCCTTTAAATGTTCTACTAAAATGTCTTTGTACATACTGTCAGTCATTTTGTCCTCTACTTGTACAAGTGGTGCTACTCCGCATGAAGTAAAACCCCCCCATACCATGACTGATGATCCAACAATTTTGACAGTTTTTTTAGTATACCGTGGGTTCATTTCTTGTAGCGGTGGTAGCCTGACATAGGGTCTCCCAACGTTTCCAAAGACCCTAAATTTGGATTTATCACTCCATTCCACAAAATCCCAGAATTTTGAGTCCTTTTGTTGGTGCTCCCTCGCAGACGAGAGCCTTCGCTGTATGTTCTTCTTTGTAACGATCGGTTTCCTTCGTGCAATTCGCTCATTTAAGGAATTTTTCTGTAAATTATGGCGGACTGTTTGTGCTGATACCCGTACACCATGTCTTTACTCCATTTAGGCTCTAATTTCGCTCGAAGTCAAAAAAGGATCCACCTTGCTCATCCGTACTATCTGCCTGTTGTCGTTAAGAATTGTCTTTCTGGGGTTTTACGGGGCAGATATTCAAAAGACTTATGTTTTTTAAAATATTGTAAAGCAGTTTTAACCTTTTCCATAGAAAATGTTAAATATTCCATTATTTTCGCAATATTTTTGAACTTTTGGTAACATTTCCTTATGCCTCTTTTGTCACATGGAACTGAACTCTTATTCTTACCCATTGTTTAGAAAACTTTCCAAAAACACTTTTAAATTAAATTGAATCAATAAACTTTTCACTTTTTTTAACAATTTTTTTTAACACAGATCGTGTGTGCTTAATTATATGAGCACACCCTACTACATCACATGCGAATTTATTTTATCTTTTAATGATCTTAGTAACTTCCAAACATATAACGGAACTTTTTCCATACCATTATACAAATTCAAAACTAATTCAATGAATTTTTCTGAAACGTAATTTTGCTATGCAGTGGCTTAATTATCTGAGCACAAGTGTTATCATATCTGCATATTCTACGTAAAGAAGCGAAATTGTTATTAATTGATAATGAAAAAGTGAAAAAAGTACAAAAACATGTACCTCTTTCTATAGCGAATTTGCTAAAAGTTTTCCATTATAAGGCTTATAAATAGATAACCGTTATTGTATTCAACATTATCACATTTATTTAATGATTTTGTTTCGTTTCCGACTGTATTTTTCAACTAAACAAAGAAAATATGTGGAACAGTTTGCGGTATAAGTTTAGCAGCTGTGTTCTGTTGCTTTACGTATGTATGTATGTTTTACTAAAACTTTTTTTCGAAAATTTTCTAGCAGTTTATTGTTCTTTTAGTTACTAGTATTTCATTTCAGTTTGTATTGCATTGCTCCTGCCTTTTTTATGCTTTTTATAAGTAATGTGTTCAGCGCGCGTCAACCTTTTTGAGTAGAAAATCATGAAAATATCATAAGAACTTTAAATATTTGAGTTAATTAATTTTTTTATTGCTTGCATTTGCTTATTGCTAAAACTGGACTTTTATTCTCTGGAGAGGTGGCATATTTTAAGCCAAAAAGTTTTTAACACCCAGAAGGAAATATCGAAAATGCCATAAAATATGCGTACACCGTAAATAGTACATTGGAGAATTATTTTTTTTTTAGGTTGGTAGTACTGTCAGTCACATTTATGTCAAATTTCATGTCAAAATATTCTTTAGTGTTTGAGATGCGTGTCGTTTTGTGAGCTGCTAAAAGTGAGTTTTTCGTTTTTTGCGATGTCGAAATTTGTTGAGCAAAGAATTCTGCTGCGGATACGTTGAGGATGATGCAGAAAGCCTTTGGTGATGAGGCTATGTCTAAAAAAAATGTTTGGTATAGTGAGTTCCAAGCCGGCCGAGAACGTGTCGAAGACGAAGAGCGCCCAGGGCGACCATCAACCTGAACCGACGAAGCTCACGTTCAACAAATCAAAGATTTGGTGTTGATAAACCGTCGATTGACAATTGGAGACCTTGCTGATGAAGTTGGCTCAGCCAATACCATTTTGAAATATGTTTTGGGCCTCAAGCGCGTCAAATCTCGACTGGTACCGAAAACATTGAATTTTTTGGAAAACAGGCGTCGCGTTGAAGTGTGTGAAACGATGCTTTCCGACTATCAGGGTGTCATGAAATGCATTATAACTGGCAATGAGACTTGGATCTATGCCCCGAAGCAACCGATCAATCGAGCGAATATCGTGCCAAAATAGAGCCGAGACCAAAAAAATCGCGCCAAAGTCGTTCAAAAATCCAGGTCATGTTGACTGTTTTCTTCGATTACCGTGGTGTTGTGCATTATGAATTGCTTCCAACCGGTCAAACAGTCAACAAGAAATATTATTTGAATGTTATGGGTCTTTGCGTAACGCTGTCCGTCTAAAAAGGTCGGAATTGTGGAAAAACAATTCTCGTTTTTTACACCACGATAATGCACCATCCCATACTGCCCTCGTAATTCGTGATCATTTCGCCAAAAACTCAACCCATATCGTTCCGCAACCACCGTACTCACCTGATCAGGCGCCGTGTGACTTCTGGCTGTTCACCAAGCTCGTGTAATTGATTTTTATTATGGGTTATTATTATCGTATTTAATTCGCTCATATTCAAGGTTAAAAGAAATATGATTTCTTTAAAGAATAAAGTTCCTCCTTAAATAAATAAAAAAGTTTGTAAATGAAAATTGCAACTGTGATTAATAATAGCAGTTTTGAGGATTTTACATCAAAAATCAATACATTCATTATAATAATATAAAATAAAGTTTAAACAATTAATATTTCATCGAATGACCGTTGTTGGATAACACAGCTGCGCATCTCCTAGGTATGGAGTTCACCAAACGCTTGCATATCTCGAGAGCAATGGCCTTCCACGCCTTTTTCACACTCTCCATAATTGCCTCATAGTTAATTCTCTTCTCCTACAGCTTCTTTGAGCTGTGCCCAAAGATTCTCAATTGGATTAAGGTCAACCCATAACTTCAACTCCATTTAGAGCAAACCAATTTTTTGCCAACCTGCTGGTATGTTTGGGGTCGTTATCTTGCCCATTTCAGCCGGATTTTTCATTCAGCGTGTGGTAGCATAGTCGACTCCTTATTTCAACGTACAATTTGACATCCATGTTTTTTTTAATCCAAAATAACGCACCTGTACCATAGTAAAGGGTGATTTTTTAAGAGCTTGATAACTTTTTTAAAAAAAAAAAAAGCATAAAATTTGCAAAATCTCATCGGTTCTTTATTTGAAACGTTAGATTGGTTCATGACATTTACTTTTTGAAGATAATTTCATTTAAATGTTGACCGC
>JAPZAG010000340.1:0-33533 GCA_027475135.1 Bactrocera correcta | reverse complement strand
GCAAAATAGCCACGGCGGCATTACGGCAGTGCATGTAGAAGAATTCCGTTATCTTTTATTTAGGTATAAAGTCGATTTTCTTTTATATACACATTTAGAATCGATATCGAAATGCTTTAAATCATTAGTTTAACGTATTAAGCTAATAAACATTTTTTAGCTTACTGAAGTAAAAATAAAGCCTTAACGGTATACTGGCAGTGCATGTAGAAGAATTCCGTTATCTTTTATTTAGGTATAAAGTCGATTTTGTTGTATATACACATTTAGTATCGCTTTTCTTGTATATACACATTTAGCAATCGATATCGAGATGCTTCAACTCATTAGTTTAACACATTAAGTTAATAAACATTTTTTAGCTTACTGAAGTCTACATAAAGCCTTAACGGTATAACGGCAGTGCATTTAGAAGAATTCCGTTATCTTATATTTAGGTATAAACTCGATTTTCTTGTATATACACATTTAGCAAGCGAGCAGTGCATTTAGAAGAATTCCGTTATCTTATATTTAGGTATAAAGTCGATTTTGTTGTATATACACATTTAGTAAGCGATATCGAAATGCTTCTACTCATTAGTTTAACATATTTAAGTTAATAAACCTTCTTTAACGAACTGAAGTTGGCATAAAGCCATGGCGGCATAACGGCAGTGCATGTAAAAGAATTCCGTAATCTTATATTTAGTTATAAAGTCGATTTTGTTGTATATACACATTTAGAAATCGATATCGAGATGCTTCGACTCATTAGCTTAACATATTTAAGTTAATAAACCTTCTTTAACGATCTGAATTTGGCATATAGCCACGGCGGTATTACGGCAGTGCATTTAGAAGAATTCCGTAATTTTCTATTTAGGTATAAAGTCGATTTTCTTGTGTTTACATATTAAGCAATCGATATCGAGATGCTTCAACTCATTAGTTTAACATATTTAAGTTAATAAACCCTCTCTATCTTACTGAATTCTACATAAAGCCTTAACGGCATAACGGCAGTGCATTTAAAAGAATTCCGTTATCTTATATTTAGGTATAAAGTCGATTTTGTTGTTTATACACATTTAGTATCGATTTTCTTGTATATACACATTTAGCAAGCGATATCGAGATGCTGCAACTCATTAGTTTAACATATTTAAGTTAATAAACCTTCTTTAACGAACTGAAGTTGTCATAAAGCCATGGCGGCATAACGGCAGTGCATGTAGAATAATTTCGCTATCTTATATTTAGGTATAAAGTCGATTTTCTTGTATATACACATTTAGCAAGCGATATCGAAATGCTCCAACTCATTAGTTTAACATATTTATGTTAATAAACCTTCTTTAACGAACTGAAGTTGGCATAAAGCCATGGCGGCATAACGGCAGTGCATTTAAAAGAATTCCGTTATCTTATATTGAGGTATAAAGTCTATTTTGTTGTGTATATGCATTTAGCAATCGATTTCGAAATGCTTCAAATCATTAGTTTAATATATTTAAGTTAATCAACCTTCTTTAACGTATTGAAGTTGATATAAAGCCATGGCGGCATAACGGCAGTGCATTAAGAAGAATTCCGTAATCTTATATTTAGGTATAAAGTCGATTTTGTTGTATATACACATTTAGCAATCGATATCGAGATGCTTCAACTCATTAGTTTAACATATTTAAGTTAATAAACCTTCTTTAACGATATGAAGTTGCATAAAGCCATGGCGGCATAACGGCAGTGCATGTAGAAGAATTCCGTTATCTTATATTTAGGTATAAAGTCGATTTTCTCGTATATACGCATTTAGCAAGCGATATCGAAATGCTTCAAATCATTAGTTTAATATATTTAAGTTAATCAACCTTCTTTAACGTACTGAAGTTGATATAAGGCCATGGCGGCATAACGGCAGTGCATTTAGAAGAATTCCGTAATCTTATATTTAGGTATAAAGTCTATTTTGTTGTGTATATGCATTTAGCAATCGATTTCGAAATGCTTCAACTCATTAGTTTAACATATTTAAGTTAATAAACCTTCTTTAACGATATGAAGTTGCATAAAGCCATGGCGGCATAACAGCAGTGCATGTAGAAGAATTCCGTTATCTTATATTTAGGTATAAAGTCGATTTTCTCGTATATACGCATTTAGCAAGCGATATCGAAATGCTTCAAATCATTAGTTTAATATATTAAGTTAATAACCTTCTTTAACGTATTGAAGTTGATAAAAAGCCATGGCGGCATAACGGCAGTGCATTTAAAAGAATTCCGTTATCTTATATTGAGGTATAAAGTCTATTTTGTTGTGTATATGCATTTAGCAATCGATTTCGAAATGCTTCAACTCATTAGTTTAACATATTTAAGTTAATAAACCTTCTTTAACGAATGAAGTTGCATAAAGCCATGGCGGCATAACGGCAGTGCATGTAGAAGAATTCCGTTATCATATATTTAGGTATAAAGTCGATTTTCTCGTATATACGCATTTAGCAAGCGATATCGAAATGCTTCAAATCATTAGTTTAATATATTTAAGTTAATCAACCTTCTTTAACGATGAATTGTATAAAGCCATGGCGGCATAACGGCAGTGCATTTAAAAGAATTCCGTTATCTTATATTAGGTATAAAGTCATTTTGTTGTGTATATGCATTTAGCAATCGATTTCGAAATGCTTCAACTCATTAGTTTAACATATTTAAGTTAATAAACCTTCTTTAACGATATGAAGTTGCATAAAGCCATGGCGGCATAACGGCAGTGCATGTAGAAGAATTCCGTATCTTATATTTAGGTATAAAGTCGATTTTCTTGTATATACACATTTAGCAAGCGATATCGAAATGCTTCAATCATTAGTTTAAATATTTAAGTTAATAAACCTTCTTTAACGTACTGAAGTTGATAAAGCCATGGCGGCATAACGGCAGTGCATTTAGAAGAATTCCGTATCTTATATTTAGGTATAAAGTCTATTTTTTGTTATAGCATTTAGCAACGATTTCGAAATGCTTCAAATCATTAGTTTAATATATTTAAGTTAATCAACCTTCTTTAACGTATTGAAGTTGATATAAAGCCATGGCGGCATAACGGCAGTGCATTAGAAGAATTCCGTAATCTTATATTTAGGTATAAAGTCATTTTGTTGTTATACATTTAGCAATCGATTCGAAATGCTTCAACTCATTAGTTTAACATATTTAAGTTAATAAACCTTCTTTAACGATATGAAGTTGCATAAAGCCATGGCGGCATAACGGCAGTGCATGTAGAAGATTCCGTTATCTTATATTTAGGTATAAAGTCGATTTTCTCGTATATACGCATTTAGCAAGCGATATCGAAATGCTTCAAATCATTAGTTTAATATATTTAAGTTAATCAACCTTCTTTAACGTATTGAAGTTGATATAAAGCCATGGCGGCATAACGGCAGTGCATTTAAAAGAATTCCGTTATCTTATATTGAGGTATAAAGTCTATTTTGTTGTGTATATGCATTTAGCAATCGATTTCGAAATGCTTCAACTCATTAGTTTAACATATTTAAGTTAATAAACCTTCTTTAACGATATGAAGTTGCATAAAGCCATGGCGGCATAACGGCAGTGCATGTAGAAGAATTCCGATATCTTATATTTAGGTATAAAGTCGATTTTCTCGTATATACGCATTAAGCAAGCGATATCGAAATGCTTCAAATCATTAGTTTAATATATTTAAGTTAATCAACCTTCTTTAACGTATTGAAGTTGATATAAAGCCATGGCGGCATAACGGCAGTGCATTTAAAAGAATTCCGTTATCTTATATTGAGGTATAAAGTCTATTTTGTTGTGTATATGCATTTAGCAATCGATTTCGAAATGCTTCAACTCATTAGTTTAACATATTTAAGTTAATAAACCTTCTTTAACGATATGAAGTTGCATAAAGCCATGGCGGCATAACGGCAGTGCATGTGGAAGAATTCCGTTATCTTATATTTATGTATAAAGTCGATTTTCTCGTATATACACATTTAGCAAGCGATATCGAAATGATTCAAATCATTAGTTTAATAAATTTAAGTTAATTGACCTTCTTTAACGTACTGAAGTTGATATAAAGCCATGGCGGCATAACGGCAGTGCATTTAGAAGAATTCCGTAATCTTATATTTAGGTATAAAGTCGATTTTGTTTTATATACACATTTGGCAAGCGATATCGAAATGCTCCAACTCATTAGTTTAACATATTTAAGTTAATAAACCTTCTTTAACGAACTGAAGTTGGCACAAAGCCATGGCGGCATAACGGCAGTGCATGTGGAAGAATTCCGTTATCTTATATTTATGTATAAAGTCGATTTTCTCGAATATACACATTTAGCAAGCGATATCGAAATGCTTCGAATCATTAGTTTAATAAATTTAAGTTAATTGACCTTCTTTAACGTACTGAAGTTGATATAAAGCCATGGCGGCATAACGGCAGTGCATTTAGAAGAATTCCGTAATCTTATATTGAGGTATAAAGTCTATTTTGTTGTGTATATGCATTTAGCAATCGATTTCGAAATGCTTCAACTCATTAGTTTAACATATTTAAGTTAATAAACCTTCTTTAACGATATGAAGTTGCATAAAGCCATGGCGGCATAACGGCAGTGCATGTAGAAGAATTCCGTTATCTTATATTTAGGTATAAAGTCGATTTTCTCGTATATACGCATTTAGCAAGCGATATCGAAATGCTTCAAATCATTAGTTTAATATATTTAAGTTAATCAACCTTCTTTAACGTATTGAAGTTGATATAAAGCCATGGCGGCATAACGGCAGTGCATTAAGAAGAATTCCGTAATCTTATATTTAGGTATAAAGTCGATTTTGTTGTATATACACATTTAGCAATCGATATCGAGATGCTTCAACTCATTAGTTTAACATATTTAAGTTAATAAACCTTCTTTAACGAACTGAAGTTGGCATAAAGCCATTGGCGGCATAACGGCAGTGCATGTAGAAGAATTCCGTTATTTTATATTTAGGTATAAAGTCGATTTTCTTGTATATACACATTAAGCAATCGATATCGAGATGCTTCAACTCATTAGCTTAACATATTTAAGTTAATTAACCTTCTTTAACGATCAGAAGTTGGCATATAGCCACGGGGTCATTACGGCAGTGCATGTAGAAGAATTCCGTTATCTTATATTTAGGTATAAAGTCGATTTTCTTTTATATACACATTTAGATATCGACATCGAAATGCTTCAAATCATTAGTTTAACATATTTAGTTAATAAATATTTTTTAGCTTACTGAAGTCTACATAAAGCCTTAACGGTATAACGGCAGTGCATTTAGAAGAATCCCGTTATCTTATATTTAGGTATAAATTCGATTTTGTTGTATATACGCATTTAGCAATCGACATCGAAATGCTTCAACTCATTAGTTTAACATATTTAAGTTAATAAACCTTCTTTAACGAACTGAAGTTCGCATAAAGCCATGGCGGCATAACGGCAGTGCATGTAGAAGAATTCCGTTATCTTATATTTAGGTATAAAGTCGATTTTCTTGTATATAAAAATTTAGCAATCGATACCGAAATGCTTCAAAATATTAGTTTATCATATTTAAGTTAATAAACGTTCTTTAACGCACTGAAGTCTACATAAAGCCTTAACGGTATAACTGCAGTGCATTCAGAAGAATTCCGCAAACTTCTATTTAGGTATAAAGTCGATTTTCTTGTATTTACATATTAAGCAATCGATATCGAAATGCTTCAAAACATTAGTTTAACATATTTAAGTTAATAAACGTTCTTTAACGCACTGAAGTCTACATAAAGCCTTAACGGCATAACGGCAGTGCATTTAAAAGAATTCCGTTATCTTATATTTAGGTATAAAATCGATTTTAATGTATATGCACATTTAGCAAGCGATATCGAAATGCTTCAACTCATTAGTTTAACATATTTAAGTTAATAAATCTTCTTTAACAAACTGAAGTTGGCATAAAGCCATGGCGGCATAACGGCAGTGCATGTAGAAGAATTCCGTTATCTTATGTTTAGGTATAAAGTCGATTTTCTTGTATATACACATTTAGCAAGCGATAACGAGATGCTTCAACTCATTACCTTAACATATTTAAGTTACTAAACCTTCTTTAACGATCTGAAGTTGGCATATAGCCACGGCGGCATTACGGCAGTGCATGTAGAAGAATTCTGTAATCTTTTATTTAGGTATAAAGTCGATTTTGTTGTATATACACATTTAGCAATCGATATCGAGATGCCTCAACTCATTAGTTTAATGTATTTAAGTTAATAAACCTTCTTTAACGAACTGAAGTTCGCATAAAGCCATGGCGGCATAACGGCAGTGCATGTAGAAGAATTCCGTTATCTTATATTTAGGTATAAAGTCGATTTTCTTGTATATAAACATTTAGCAATCGATACCGAAATGCTTCAAAATATTAGTTTAACATATTTAAGTTAATAAACGTTCTTTAACGCACTGAAGTCTACATAAAGCCTTAACGGTATAACTGCAGTGCATTCAGAAGAATTCCGCAAACTTCTATTTAGGTATAAAGTCGATTTTCTTGTATTTACATATTAAGCAATCGATATCGAAATGCTTCAAAACATTAGTTTAACATATTTAAGTTAATAAACGTTCTTTAGCGCACTGAAGTCTACATAAAGCCTTAGGTATAAAGTCGATTTTAATGTATATGCACATTTAGCAAGCGATATCGAAATGCTTCAACTCATTAGTTTAACATATTTAAGTTAATTCATCCTCTTTGTCTTACTGAAGTCTACAAAAGCTTTAACGTCATAACGGCAGTGCATTTGGAAGAGTTCCGTAATCTTATATTTAGGTATAAAGTCGATTTTGTTGTATATACGCATTTAGCAATCGATAACGAAATGCTTCAAGTCATTAGTTTAACATATTTAAGTTCACATATTTAAGTTAATTAACCTTCTTTATCTTGCTGAAGTTGGCATAAATCCATGGCGGCATAACGGCAGTGCATGTAGAAGAATTCCGTTATCTTATATTTAGGTATAAAGTCGATTTTCTTGTATATACGCATTTAGCAGGCGATATCGAAATGCTTCAAATCATTAGTTTATCATATTTAAGTTAATTAACCTTCTTTAACGTATTGAGGTTGATATAAAGCCATGGCGGCATAACGGCAGTGCATTTAGAAGAATTCCGTAATCTTATATTTAGGTATAAAGTCGATTTTCTTGTATATACACATTTAGCAATCTATATCGAAATGCTTCAAATCATTAGCTTAACATATTTAAGTTAATTAACCTTCTTTAACGTATTGAAGTTGATATAAAGACATGGCGGCATAACGGCATTGCATTTGGAAGAATTCTGTTATCTTATATTTAGGTATAAAGTCGATTTTGTTGTATATACACATTTAGCAAGCGATATCGAAATGCTTCAACTCATTAGTTTAACATATTTAAGTTAATAAACCTTCTTTAACGAACTGAAGTTGGCATAAAGCCATGGCGGCATAACGGCAGTGCATGTAGAAGAATTCCGTTATCTTATATTTAGGTATAAAGTCGATTTTCTTGTATATACACATTTAGCAAGCGATATCGAAATGCTTCAAATCATTAGTTTAACATATTTAAGTTAATTAACCTTCTTTAATGTATTGAAGTTGATATAAAGCCATGGCGGCATAACGGCAGTGCATTTAAAAGAATTCCGCAATCTTATATTTAGGTATAAAGTCGATTTTTTTGTATATTCACATTTAGCAATCGATATCGAGATGCTTCAACTCATTAGTTTAACATATTTAAGTTAATAAACCTTCTTTAACGAACTGAGGTTGGAATAAAGCCATGGCGGCATCACGGCAGTGCATGTAGAAGAATTCCGTTATCTTATATTTAGGTATAAAGTCGATTTTGCTGTATATACACATTTAGCAGTCGATATCGAGATACTTCAACTCATTAGTTTAACATATTTAAGTTAATTAACCTTCTTTAACGATCTGACGTTGGCATATAGCCACGGCGGCATTACGGCAGTGCATGCAGAAGAATTCCGTAATCTTATATTTAGGTATAAAGTCGATTTTCTTGTATATACACATTAAGCAATCGATATGGAAATGCTTCAAATCATTAGTTTAACATATTAGTTTTATTTTTTAGCTTATTGAAGTCTACATAAGGCCTTAACGGTATAACGGCAATGCATTTAGAAGAATCCCGTTATCTTATACAGTAAAGGACATAACTGTTCACGAAAATACCAATATTTTTCTTAAAGCTTAGAAATTTTATTAGACACCTTACACAAAAAAAATAATGTAAACATTTAAAAGAGCAGTAAATTTGCTTTCACATCCAATAACTTAATTCTAAAATTTAAACATAACGTATTAAAATACTTAATTTTCAGATGATATAAGTGTGAACACTTTTGTCCGTAGACTCAAAAGTTCGGTCAATATTTTGTGTGACCACCGCGTTTTTTTTAAACCTTGAATCCTTTTTGGCATACTATTTATGAGGTTGTCTAAAATGTTTGAGCTTATATTTTGCCATGCGTGGAGGGCCCGCTCCCACAATTCATTAACCGTTTTTGGAATATCCTTTTCAGAAAATTTTTTTTTTTTTAATCGCCCAAATGTGCTCAATGGGATTCAAATCTGGGGACTGCGGAGGCCAATCGAACAGTTTGATCCCGTTATTCACAAACCACGATTTGGTAACTTTTGCGGTATGCTTCGGATCGTTATCCTGCATGAAAATATCTCTTTGGCCACGTTCGAGTCCAAATATATCTAGACTTGGAAGATATGAGTCCTCCAGAATATCAGTATAGTCTGTGGCACGCATTATACCATCGATCCTCCGAAGGACACCCAGCTCATTTCCGCGAAAACAGCCCCAAGCCATCAGTGATCCACCTCCAAATTTCATTGTTTGGCATATGTTGCGCTCCTGTAAACCAACCTGTTTATCAATCCATGTCCCGTTATTTTTTAGGCATCTTCTTACTGTTTTGTCGCTGACATTCACTCCATGGCCCTCTCTAATGATTTTATTGGTTTCCACTGCGGTATTTGTTGCTCCTGTAACAATTAAGCGCCTAGCTATTCATGCTACAACTGGGGATAACTTCTTCGGCCGGCCTCCACTATTTCGCGGTACTGTTAAATCATTCTGCTTTTTTATTTTAAGAAACACAATTTTTAATGTCTTCCAGCACATTTTTCTTCAAAACAGTATTTACGTCTTTTCCCATCATAAAGTAACTAAAAAGTTATTTTTTAGGATATAAATATTTAAACATTAAATGTAAATTAATTAAATAAATAAGTAAACTTTACCTTTTCCGTATTAAAATTAAACTTGGAATTCAATTGTGCACAAAATCTTATTGTGGTCAAAACTGTTCACACACTATTTCTGTTTTCTTCGACTCATAGAAACAGTAAAAGTCCCGTTATTTTAAAAAAGTGCTACCGGCTGTTAATTAACGTAACGCTTGAGAATTTACAATAGAAAAATATTGCTAGACTGGTTTAAAATTTATGAAATAGCAAGCGAATTCAAATTTCATATATTCGTGAACACTTTTGTCCCTTACTGTATTTAGGTATAAATTCGATTTTCTTGTATATACACATTTAGCAAGCGATATCGAAATGCTTCAAATCATTAGTTTAACATATTTAAGTTAATTAACCTTCTTTAACGTATTGAAGTTGATATAAAGCCATGGCGGCATAACGGCAGTGCATTTAGAAGAATTCCGTAATGTTATAATTTTATATTTAGGTATAAAGTCGATTTTCTTGCATTTACACATTTAGCAATCGATATCGAAATGCCTCAAACCATTAGTTTAACATATTTAAAATAATTAACCTTCTTTAGCGTAATGAAGGTGATATAAAGCCATGGCGGCATAACGACAGTACCTGTGGAAGAATTCCGTAATCTTATATTTAGGTATAAAGTCGATTTTCTTGTATATATACATTTCGCAATCGATATCGAAATGCTTCAAATCATAAGTTTAACATATTTAAGTTAATTAATCCTCTTTGTCTTACTAAAGTCTACAAAAGCCTTAACGGCATAGCGGCAGTGCATTTGGAAGAGTTTAGGTATTAAGTCGATTTTGTTGTATATACGCATTTAGCAATCGTAATCGAAATGCTTCAAATCATGAGTTTAACATATTTAAGATAATTAACCCTCTTTATCTTACTGAAATCTACAAAAGCCTTAACGGCATAACGGCAGTGCATTTAGAAGAATTCCGTAATCTTATATTTAGGTATAAAGTCGATTTTCTTGTATATACACATTTAGCAATCTATATCGAAATGCTTCAAATCATTAGCTTAACATATTTAAGTTAATTAACCTTCTTTAACGTATTGAAGTTGATATAAAGACATGGCGGCATAACGGCATTGCATTTGGAAGAATTCTGTTATCTTATATTTAGGTATAAAGTCGATTTTGTTGTATATACACATTTAGCAAGCGATATCGAAATGCTTCAACTCATTAGTTTAACATATTTAAGTTAATAAACCTTCTTTAACGAACTGAAGTTGGCATAAAGCCATGGCGGCATAACGGTAGTGCATGTAGAAGAATTCCGTTATCTTATATTTAGGTATAAAGTCGATTTTCTTGTATATACACATTTAGCAAGCGATATCGAAATGCTTCAAATCATTAGTTTAACATATTTAAGTTAATTAACCTTCTTTAACGTATTGAAGTTGATATAAAGCCATGGCGGCATAACGGCAGTGCATTTAAAAGAATTCCGCAATCTTGTATTTAGGTATAAAGTCGATTTTTTTGTATATACACATTTAGCAATCGATATCGAGATGTTTCAACTCATTAGTTTAACATATTTAAGTTAATAAACCTTCTTTAACGAACTGAAGTTGGAATAAAGCCATGGCGGCATCACGGCAGTGCATGTAGAAAAATTCCGTTATCTTATATTTAGGTATAAAGTCGATTTTGCTGTATATACACATTTAGCAGTCGATATCGAGATACTTCAACTCATTAGTTTAACATATTTAAGTTAATTAACCTTCTTTAACGATCTGAAGTTGGCATATAGCCACGGCGGCATTACGGCAGTGCATGCAGAAGAATTCCGTAATCTTATATTTAGGTATAAAGTCGATTTTCTTTTATATACACATTTAGATATCGATATCGAAATGCTTCAAATCATTAGTTTAACATATTAGTTTAATAAACATTTTTTAGCTTATTGAAGTCTACATAAGGCCTTAACGGTATAACGGCAATGCTTTTAGAAGAATCCCGTTACCTTATACATTAAAGGACATAACTGTTCACGAAAATACCAATATTTTTCTTAAAGCTTAGAAATTTTATTAGACACCTTACACAAAAAAAATAATGTAAACATTTAAAAGAGCAGTAAATTTGCTTTCACATCCAATAACTTAATTCTAAAATTTAAACATAACGTATTAAAATACTTAATTTTCAGATGATATAAGTGTGAACACTTTTGTCCGTAGACTCAAAAGTTCGGTCAATATTTTGTGTGACCACCGCGTTTTTTTTAAACCTTGAATCCTTTTTGGCATACTATTTATGAGGTTGTCTAAAATGTTTGAGCTTATATTTTGCCATGCGTGGAGGGCCCGCTCCCACAATTCATTAACCGTTTTTGGAATATCCTTTTCAGAAAATTTTTTTTTTTTTTAATCGCCCAAAGGTGCTCAATGGGATTCAAATCTGGGGACTGCGGAGGCCAATCGAACAGTTTGATCCCGTTATTCACAAACCACGATTTGGTAACTTTTGCGGTATGCTTCGGATCGTTATCCTGCATGAAAATATCTCTTTGGCCACGTTCGAGTCCAAATATATCTAAACTTGGAAGATATGAGTCCTCCAGAATATCAGTATAGTCTGTGGCACGCATTATACCATCGATCCTCCGAAGGACACCCAGCTCATTTCCGCGAAAACAGCCCCAAGCCATCAGTGATCCACCTCCAAATTTCATTGTTTGGCATATGTTGCGCTCCTGTAAACCAACCTGTTTATCAATCCATGTCCCGTTATTTTTTAGGCATCTTCTTACTGTTTTGTCGCTGACATTCACTCCATGGCCCTCTCTAATGATTTTATTGGTTTCCACTGCGGTATTTGTTGCTCCTGTAACAATTAAGCGCCTAGCTATTCATGCTACAACTGGGGATAACTTCTTCGGCCGGCCTCCACTATTTCGCGGTACTGTTAAATCATTCTGCTTTTTTATTTTAAGAAACACAATTTTTAATGTCTTCCAGCACATTTTTCTTCAAAACAGTATTTACGTCTTTTCCCATCATAAAGTAACTAAAAAGTTATTTTTTAGGATATAAATATTTAAACATTAAATGTAAATTAATTAAATAAATAAGTAAACTTTACCTTTTCCGTATTAAAATTAAACTTGGAATTCAATTGTGCACAAAATCTTATTGTGGTCAAAACTGTTCACACACTATTTCTGTTTTCTTCGACTCATAGAAACAGTAAAAGTCCCGTTATTTTAAAAAAGTGCTACCGGCTGTTAATTAACGTAACGCTTGAGAATTTACAATAGAAAAATATTGCTAGACTGGTTTCAAATTTATGAAATAGCAAGCGAATTCAAATTTCATATATTCGTGAACACTTTTGTCCCTTACTGTATTTAGGTATAAATTCGATTTTCTTGTATATACACATTCAGCAAGCGATATCGAAATGCTTCAAATCATTAGTTTAACATATTTAAGTTAATTAACCTTCTTTAACGTATTGAACTTGATATAAAGCCATGGCGGCATAACGGCAGTGCATTTAAAAGAATTCCGTAATGTTATAATTTTATATTTAGGTATAAAGTCGATTTTCTTGCATTTACACATTTAGCAATCGATATCGAAATGCTTCAAACCATTAGTTTAACATATTTAAAATAATTAACCTTCTTTAGCGTAATGAAGGTGATATAAAGCCATGGCGGCATAACGACAGTACCTGTGGAAGAATTCCGTAATCTTATATTTAGGTATAAAGTCGATTTTCTTGTATATATACATTTCGCAATCGATATCGAAATGCTTCAAATCATGAGTTTAACATATTTAAGTAAATTAATCCTCTTTTTCTTACTGAAGTCTACAAAAGGCTTAACGGCATAGCGGCAGTGCATTTGGAAGAGTTTAGGTATTAAGTCGATTTTGTTGTATATACGCATTTAGCAATCGTAATCGAAATGCTTCAAATCATTAGCGTAACATTTTTAAGTTAATAAACCTTCTTTAACGTATTGAAGGTGATACAAAGCCATGGCGGCATAACGACAGTACATTTGGAAGAATTCCGTAATCTTATATTTAGGTATAAAGTCGATTTTCCTGTTTATACACATTTAGAAATCGATATCGAAATGCTTCAAATCATTAGTTTAACATATTTAAGATAATTAACCCTCTTTATCTTACTGAAATCTACAAAAGCCTTAACGGCATAACGGCAGTGCATTTAGAAGAATTCCGTAATCTTATATTTAGGTATAAAGTCGATATTTTTGTATATACTCATTTAGCAATCCATATCGAAATGCTTCGAATCATAAGTTTAACATATTTAAGTTAATTAACTCTCTTTATCTTACTGAGGTCTACAAAAGCCTTAACGGCAAAACGGCAGTGCATTTAGAAGAATTACGTAGTCTTATATTTAGGTATGAATTCGCTTTTCTTGTATATACACATATAGCAGTCGATATCGAAATGCTTCAAATCATTAGTGTAACATATTTAAGTTAATAAACCTTCTTTAACGTATTGAAGGTGATACAAAGCCATGGCGGCATAACGACAGTACATTTGGAAGAATTCCGTAATCTTATATTTAGGTATAAAGTCGATTTTCTTGTTTATACACATTTAGCAATCGATATCGAAAATCTTTAAATCATTAGTTTAACATATTTAAGTTAATTAACCTTCTTTAACGTAATGAAGGTAATATAATGCCATGGCGGCATAACGACAGTGCATTTAGAAGAATTCCGTAATCTTATATTTAGGTATAAAGTCGATTTTCTTGTATATACGCATTTAGCAATCGATATCGAAAAGCTTCAAATAACTGGTTTAGCATATTTAGGTTAATTAACCTTCTTTATCTTGGGTGAATTCCGCAATCTTTTACTTAGGTATCAAATCGATTTTCTTGTACATACATATTTAGCAATCGATATCGAAATGCTTCAAATCATTAGTTTAGCATATTTAAGTAAATTAAACTTCTTTAGCGTACTGAAATTTATATAAAGCCATAACGGCATAACGGGAGTGTATTTCGATGAATTCTGTAATCTTATATTTAGATATAAAGTCGACTTTCTTGTATATACTCATTTAGCTATCGATATCGAAATGCTTCAAATCATTAGTTTAATATATTTGAGTTAATAAAGCTTCTTTAACGTAATGAAGGTGATATAAAGCCATAACGGCATAACGGGAGTGTATTTCGATGAATTCCGTAATCTTATATTCAGGTATAAAGTCGACTTTCTTGTATTTACACATTAAGCAATCGATATCGAAAATCTTCAAATCATTAGTTTAACATATTTAAGTTACTAAACCTTCTTTAACGAACGGAAGTTGGCATAAAGCCATGACGGCATAACGGCAGTGCATGTAGAAGAATTCCGTTATCTTATATTTAGGTATAAAGTCGATTTTCTTGTATATACACATTTAGCAATCGATAACGAAATGCTTCAAATCATTAGTTTATCATATTTAAGTTAATTAACCTTCTTTAACGTATTGAAGTTGATACAAAGCCGTGGCGGCATAACGACAGTACATTTGGAAGAATTCCGTAATCTTCTATTTAGGTATAAAGTCGATTATCTTGTATATATGCATTAAACAATCGATATCGAAATGCTTCAAATAACTGGTTTAACATATTTAAGTTAATAAACCTTCTTTAACGAACTGAAGTTGGAATAAAGCCATGGCGGCATCACGGCAGTGCATGTAGAAAAATTCCGTTATCTTATATTTAGGTATAAAGTCGATTTTGCTGTATATACACATTTAGCAGTCGATATCGAGATACTTCAACTCATTAGTTTAACATATTTAAGTTAATTAACCTTCTTTAACGATCTGAAGTTGGCATATAGCCACGGCGGCATTACGGCAGTGCATGCAGAAGAATTCCGTAATCTTATATTTAGGTATAAAGTCGATTTTCTTTTATATACACATTTAGATATCGATATCGAAATGCTTCAAATCATTAGTTTAACATATTAGTTTAATAAACATTTTTTAGCTTATTGAAGTCTACATAAGGCCTTAACGGTATAACGGCAATGCTTTTAGAAGAATCCCGTTACCTTATACATTAAAGGACATAACTGTTCACGAAAATACCAATATTTTTCTTAAAGCTTAGAAATTTTATTAGACACCTTACACAAAAAAAATAATGTAAACATTTAAAAGAGCAGTAAATTTGCTTTCACATCCAATAACTTAATTCTAAAATTTAAACATAACGTATTAAAATACTTAATTTTCAGATGATATAAGTGTGAACACTTTTGTCCGTAGACTCAAAAGTTCGGTCAATATTTTGTGTGACCACCGCGTTTTTTTTAAACCTTGAATCCTTTTTGGCATACTATTTATGAGGTTGTCTAAAATGTTTGAGCTTATATTTTGCCATGCGTGGAGGGCCCGCTCCCACAATTCATTAACCGTTTTTGGAATATCCTTTTCAGAAAATTTTTTTTTTTTTAATCGCCCAAAGGTGCTCAATGGGATTCAAATCTGGGGACTGCGGAGGCCAATCGAACAGTTTGATCCCGTTATTCACAAACCACGATTTGGTAACTTTTGCGGTATGCTTCGGATCGTTATCCTGCATGAAAATATCTCTTTGGCCACGTTCGAGTCCAAATATATCTAAACTTGGAAGATATGAGTCCTCCAGAATATCAGTATAGTCTGTGGCACGCATTATACCATCGATCCTCCGAAGGACACCCAGCTCATTTCCGCGAAAACAGCCCCAAGCCATCAGTGATCCACCTCCAAATTTCATTGTTTGGCATATGTTGCGCTCCTGTAAACCAACCTGTTTATCAATCCATGTCCCGTTATTTTTTAGGCATCTTCTTACTGTTTTGTCGCTGACATTCACTCCATGGCCCTCTCTAATGATTTTATTGGTTTCCACTGCGGTATTTGTTGCTCCTGTAACAATTAAGCGCCTAGCTATTCATGCTACAACTGGGGATAACTTCTTCGGCCGGCCTCCACTATTTCGCGGTACTGTTAAATCATTCTGCTTTTTTATTTTAAGAAACACAATTTTTAATGTCTTCCAGCACATTTTTCTTCAAAACAGTATTTACGTCTTTTCCCATCATAAAGTAACTAAAAAGTTATTTTTTAGGATATAAATATTTAAACATTAAATGTAAATTAATTAAATAAATAAGTAAACTTTACCTTTTCCGTATTAAAATTAAACTTGGAATTCAATTGTGCACAAAATCTTATTGTGGTCAAAACTGTTCACACACTATTTCTGTTTTCTTCGACTCATAGAAACAGTAAAAGTCCCGTTATTTTAAAAAAGTGCTACCGGCTGTTAATTAACGTAACGCTTGAGAATTTACAATAGAAAAATATTGCTAGACTGGTTTCAAATTTATGAAATAGCAAGCGAATTCAAATTTCATATATTCGTGAACACTTTTGTCCCTTACTGTATTTAGGTATAAATTCGATTTTCTTGTATATACACATTCAGCAAGCGATATCGAAATGCTTCAAATCATTAGTTTAACATATTTAAGTTAATTAACCTTCTTTAACGTATTGAACTTGATATAAAGCCATGGCGGCATAACGGCAGTGCATTTAAAAGAATTCCGTAATGTTATAATTTTATATTTAGGTATAAAGTCGATTTTCTTGCATTTACACATTTAGCAATCGATATCGAAATGCTTCAAACCATTAGTTTAACATATTTAAAATAATTAACCTTCTTTAGCGTAATGAAGGTGATATAAAGCCATGGCGGCATAACGACAGTACCTGTGGAAGAATTCCGTAATCTTATATTTAGGTATAAAGTCGATTTTCTTGTATATATACATTTCGCAATCGATATCGAAATGCTTCAAATCATGAGTTTAACATATTTAAGTAAATTAATCCTCTTTTTCTTACTGAAGTCTACAAAAGGCTTAACGGCATAGCGGCAGTGCATTTGGAAGAGTTTAGGTATTAAGTCGATTTTGTTGTATATACGCATTTAGCAATCGTAATCGAAATGCTTCAAATCATTAGCGTAACATTTTTAAGTTAATAAACCTTCTTTAACGTATTGAAGGTGATACAAAGCCATGGCGGCATAACGACAGTACATTTGGAAGAATTCCGTAATCTTATATTTAGGTATAAAGTCGATTTTCCTGTTTATACACATTTAGAAATCGATATCGAAATGCTTCAAATCATTAGTTTAACATATTTAAGATAATTAACCCTCTTTATCTTACTGAAATCTACAAAAGCCTTAACGGCATAACGGCAGTGCATTTAGAAGAATTCCGTAATCTTATATTTAGGTATAAAGTCGATTTTTTTGTATATACTCATTTAGCAATCCATATCGAAATGCTTCGAATCATAAGTTTAACATATTTAAGTTAATTAACTCTCTTTATCTTACTGAGGTCTACAAAAGCCTTAACGGCAAAACGGCAGTGCATTTAGAAGAATTACGTAGTCTTATATTTAGGTATGAATTCGCTTTTCTTGTATATACACATATAGCAGTCGATATCGAAATGCTTCAAATCATTAGTGTAACATATTTAAGTTAATAAACCTTCTTTAACGTATTGAAGGTGATACAAAGCCATGGCGGCATAACGACAGTACATTTGGAAGAATTCCGTAATCTTATATTTAGGTATAAAGTCGATTTTCTTGTTTATACACATTTAGCAATCGATATCGAAAATCTTTAAATCATTAGTTTAACATATTTAAGTTAATTAACCTTCTTTAACGTAATGAAGGTAATATAATGCCATGGCGGCATAACGACAGTGCATTTAGAAGAATTCCGTAATCTTATATTTAGGTATAAAGTCGATTTTCTTGTATATACGCATTTAGCAATCGATATCGAAAAGCTTCAAATAACTGGTTTAGCATATTTAGGTTAATTAACCTTCTTTATCTTGGGTGAATTCCGCAATCTTTTACTTAGGTATCAAATCGATTTTCTTGTACATACATATTTAGCAATCGATATCGAAATGCTTCAAATCATTAGTTTAGCATATTTAAGTAAATTAAACTTCTTTAGCGTACTGAAATTTATATAAAGCCATAACGGCATAACGGGAGTGTATTTCGATGAATTCTGTAATCTTATATTTAGATATAAAGTCGACTTTCTTGTATATACTCATTTAGCTATCGATATCGAAATGCTTCAAATCATTAGTTTAATATATTTGAGTTAATAAAGCTTCTTTAACGTAATGAAGGTGATATAAAGCCATAACGGCATAACGGGAGTGTATTTCGATGAATTCCGTAATCTTATATTCAGGTATAAAGTCGACTTTCTTGTATTTACACATTAAGCAATCGATATCGAAAATCTTCAAATCATTAGTTTAACATATTTAAGTTACTAAACCTTCTTTAACGAACGGAAGTTGGCATAAAGCCATGACGGCATAACGGCAGTGCATGTAGAAGAATTCCGTTATCTTATATTTAGGTATAAAGTCGATTTTCTTGTATATACACATTTAGCAATCGATAACGAAATGCTTCAAATCATTAGTTTATCATATTTAAGTTAATTAACCTTCTTTAACGTATTGAAGTTGATACAAAGCCGTGGCGGCATAACGACAGTACATTTGGAAGAATTCCGTAATCTTCTATTTAGGTATAAAGTCGATTATCTTGTATATATGCATTAAGCAATCGATATCGAAATGCTTCAAATAACTGGTTTAACATATTTAAGTTAAGAAACCTTCTTTAACGAACTGAACATAAATCCATAACGGCATAACGGCAGTGCATTTGGAAGAATTCTGTAATATTATACTTAGGTTTAAAGTCGATTTTCTTGTATATATATACTAAGCAATCGATATCGAAATGCTTCAACTCATTAGTTTAACATATTTAAGTTAATAAACCTTCGTTACCGAACTGAAGTGTGCATAAAGCCATGGCGGCATAACGGCAGTGCATGTAGAAGAATTCCGTTAGCTTATATTTAGGTATAAAGTCGATTTTCTTGTATATACACATTTAGCAATCGATATCGAGATGCTTCAAATCATTATTTTATCATATTTAAGTTAATTAGCCTTCTTTAACGTAATGAAGGTGATATAAAGCCATGGCGGCATAACGACAGTACATTTGGAAGTATTCCGTAATCTTATGTGTGGATATAAATTCGATTTTCTTGTATATACACATTTAGCAAGCGATATCGAAATGCTTCAAATCATTAGTTTACCAAATTTAAGTTAATTAACCTTCTTTAACGTATTGAAGTTGATATAAAGCCGTGGCGGCATAACGACAGTACATTTGGAAGAATTCCGTAATCTTCTATTTAGGTATAAAGTCGATTTTCTTGTATATATGCATTAAGCAATCGATATCGAAATGCTTCAAATAACTGGTTTAACATATTTAAGTTAATAAACCTTCTTTAACGAACTGAACATAAATCCATAACGGCATAACGGCAGTGCATTTAGAAGAATTCCGTTATCTTATATTAATGTATAAAGTCGATTTTCTTGCATATACACATCTAGCAATCGATATCGAAATGCTTCAAATCATTAGTTTAAGATATTTAAGTTAATTAGCCTTCTTTAACGTAACGAAGGTGATATAAACCACGGCGGCATAACGACAGTACATTTGGAAGTATTCCGTAACCTTATGTTTAGATATAAATTCAATTTTCTTTTATATACAAATTTAGCAAGCGATATCAAAATGCCTCAAATCATTAGTTTACCAAATTTAAGTTAATTAACCTTCTTTAACGTATTGAAGTTGATATAAAGCCATGGCGGCATAACGACAGTACATTTGGAAGAATTCCGTAGTCTCATATTTAGGTATAAAGTCGATTTTTGTATTTGCACATTTAGCAATCGATATCGAAATGCTTCAAATCATTAGTTTAACATATTTAGAATAATTAACCTCCATTAACGAACTGAACATAAATCCATAACGGCATAACGGCAGTGCATTTAGAAGAATTCCGTTATCTTATATTTAGGTATAAAAACGATTTTCTTGTATATACACATTTAGCAATCGATATCGAAATGCTTCAAATCATTAGTTTAACATATTTAAGTTAATAAACCTTCTTTAACGTATTGAAGGTGATATAAAGCCATGGCGGCATAACGACAGTACATGTGGAATAATTCCGTAATATTATATTTAGGTATAAAGTCGATTTTCTTGTATATACACATTTTGCAGTCTATATCAAAATGCTTCAAATAACTGGTTTAGCATATTTAAATTAATTAATCTTCTTTATCTTACTGAAGTTTACATAAAGCCATAACGACATAACGGCAGTATATGTGGCAGAATTCCGTAATCTTATATTTAGGTATAAAGTCGATTTTGTTGTACATACACATTTAGCAATCGATATCGAAAATCTTCAAATCATTAGTTTAACATATTTAAGTTAATTAACCTTCTTTACCGTAATGAAGGTGATATAAAGCCATGGCGGCATAACGACAGTGCATTTAGAAAAATTCCGTAATCTTATATTTAGGTATAACTTCGATTTTGTTGTATATAGGCATTTAGCAATCGATATCGAAATGCTTCAAATAACTGGTTTGACATATTTAAGTTAATAAACCTTCTTTAACGAACTGAAGTTAACATACAGCCATAGCGGCAATGCATTTAGAAGAATTCCGTTATCTTATATTTAGGTATAAAGAAGATTTTCTTGTACATACACAGTTAGCAATCGATATCGAAATGCTTCAACTCATTAGTTTAACATATTTAAGTTAATAAACCTTCTTTAACGAACTGAAGTGTCCATAAAGCCATGGCGGCATAACGACAGTACATTTGGAAGAATTCCGTACTCTCATATTTAGGTATAAAGTCGATTTTTGTATCTGCACATTTAGCAATCGATATCGAAATGCTTCAAACCATTAGTTTAACATATTTAGAATAATTAACCTCCATTAACGAACTGAACATAAATCCATAACGGCATAACGGCAGTGCATTTAGAAGAATTCCGTTATCTTATATTTAGGTATAAAGAAGATTTTCTTGTATATACACATTTAGCAATCGATATCGAAATGCGTCAACTCATTAGTTTAACATATTTAAGTTAATAAACCTTCTTTAACGAACTGAAGTGTCCATAAAGCCATGGCGGCATAACGGCAATGGATTTAGAAGAATTCCGTAATATTATATTTAGGTATATAGTCGATTTTCATGTATATATGCATTTAGCAATCTATATCGAAATGCTTCAAATCATTAGTTTAACATATTTAAGTTAATTATCCTTCTTTTAAAACTGAAGTTTACATAAAGCCATAACGGTATAACGGCAGTGCATTTAACATATTTAAGTTAATAAACCTTCTTTAACGATCTTAAGTTTGCATATAGCCATGACGGCATAACGGCAGTGCATGTAGAAGAAATCCGTAAGCTTATATTTAGGTATAAAGTCGATTTTCTTGTATATACACATTTAGCTATCGATATCGAAATGCTTCAAATCATTAGTTTACCAAATTTAAGTTAATTAACCTTCTTTAACGTATTGAAGTTGATATAAAGCCATGGCGGCATAACGACAGTACATTTGGAAGAATTCCGTAGTCTCATATTTAGGTATAAAGTCGATTTTTGTATTTGCACATTTAGCAATCGATATCGAAATGCTTCAAACCATTAGTTTAACATATTTAGAATAATTAACCTCCATTAACGAACTGAACATAAATCCATAACGGCATAACGGCAGTGCATTTAGAAGAATTCCGTTATCTTATATTTAGGTATAAAAACGATTTTCTAGTATATACACATTTAGCAATCGATATCGAAATGCTTCAAATCATTAGTTTAAAATATTTAAGTTCATAAACCTTCTTTAACGAACTGAAGTTGGCATAAAGCAATGGCGGCATAACGGCAGTGCATTTAGAAGAATTCCGTAATCTTATATTTAAGTATTAAGTCGATTTTGTTGTATATACGCATTAAGCAATCGATATCGAAATGCTTCAAATAACTGGTTTAACATATTTAAGTTAATAAACCTTCTTTAACGAACTGATGTTAACATACAGCCATAGCGGCAATGCATTTAGAAGAATTCCGTTATCTTATATTTAGGTATAAAGTCGATTTTCTTTTATATACACATTTAGCAATCGATATCGAAATGCTTCAACTCATTAGTTTAACATATTTAAGTTAATAAACCTTCTTTAACGAACTGAAGTGTCCATAAAGCCATGGCGGCATAACGGCAGTGCATGTAGAAGAATTCCGTTAGCTTATATTTAGGTATAAAGTCGATTTTCTTGTATATACACATCTAGCAATCGATATCGAGATGCTTCAAATCATTAGTTCAACATATTTAAGTTAATTAGCCTTCTTTAACGTAATGAAGGTGATATAAAGCCATGGCGGCATAACGACAGTACATTTGGAAGTATTCCGTAATCTTATGTTTAGATATAAATTCGATTTTCTTTTATATACACATTTAGCAATCGATATCGAGATGCTTCAACTCATTAGTTTAACATATTTAAGTAAATTAAACTTCTTTAACGTAATGAAGGTAATAAAACGGCATAAATAGAGTGTATTTCGATGAATTCCGTAATCTTATATTTAGGTATAAAATCGACTTTCTTGTGTATACTCATTTAGCAATCTATATCGAAATGCTTCAAATCATTTGTTTAATATATTTAAGTTAATAAAGCTTCTTTAACGCACTGAAGTTAACATAAAGCCATGGCGGCATAACGGCAGTGTATGTAGAAGAATTCCGTAATCTTATATTTAGGTATAAAGAAGATTTTTTGTATATATACATATAGCAATCGATATCGAAATGCTCCAAATCATTAATTTAAAAAATCTAAGTTCA
This sequence comes from Bactrocera correcta, assembly GCA_027475135.1. Taxonomy (NCBI): domain Eukaryota; kingdom Metazoa; phylum Arthropoda; class Insecta; order Diptera; family Tephritidae; genus Bactrocera; species Bactrocera correcta. The sequence continues at coordinate 10,152 of JAPZAG010000340.1, read as the reverse complement.
TAAACCTTCTTTAACGAACTGAAGTTGGCATAAGGCAATGGCGTCATAACGGCAGTGCATTTAGAAGAATTCCGTAATCTTATATTTAGGTATAAAGTCGATTTTGTTGTATATACGCATTAAGCAATCGATATCGAAATGCTTCAAATAACTGGTTAAACATATTTCAGTTAATAAACCTTCTTTAACGAACTGAAGTTAACATAAAGCCATAACGGCAGTGCATTTAGAAGAATTCCGTTATCTTAAATTTAGGTATAAAGTCGATTTTCTTGTATATACACATTTAGCAATCGATATCGAAATGCTTCAAATCATTAGTTTAACATATTTAATTTAATACACCTTCTTTAACGAACGCAAGTTGGCATAACGCCATGACGGCATAACGGCAGTGCATGTAGAAGAATTCCGTTATCTTATATTTAGGTATAAAGTCGATTTTCTTGTATATATATATTTCGCAATCGATATCGTGATGCTTCAACTCATTAGTTTAACATATTTAAGTTAATAAACCTTCTTTAACGAACTGAAGTGTGCATAAAGCCATGGCGGCATAACGGCAGTGCATGTAGAAGAATTCAGTTAGCTTATATTTAGGTATAATAAGAATTCCGTTATCATATATTTAGGTATAAAGTCGATTTTCTTGTATATACACATTTAGCAAACGATAACGAAATGCTTCAAATCATTAGTTTAACATATTTAAGTTAAATAATCTTCTTTAGCGAACGGAAGTTGGCGTAAAGCCATGGCGGCATAACGGCAGTGCATTTAGAAGAATTCCGTAATCTCATATTTAGGTATAAAGTCGATTTTCTTGCATATACACATTTAGCAATCGATAACGAAATGCTTCAAACCATTAGTTTAACATATTTAATTTAATAAACCTTCTTTAACGAACGGAAGTTGGCATAAAACCATGACGGCATAACGGCAGTGCATGTAGAAGAATTCCGTTATCTTATATTTAGGAAAAAAGTCGATTTTCTTGTATATATGCATTAAGCAATCGATATCGAAATGCTTCAAATCATTAGTTTACCAAATTTAAGTTAATTAACCTTCTTTAACGTATTGAAGTTGATATAAAGCCATGTCGGCATAACGACAGTACATTTGGAAGAATTCCGTAGTCTTATATTTAGGTATAAAGTCGATTTTCTTGTATATATGCATTAAGCAATCGATATCGATATGCTTCAAATAACTGGTTTAACATATTTAAGTTAATAAACCTCCATTAACGAACTGAACATAAATCCATAACGGCATAACGGCAGTGCATTTAGAAGAATTCCGTTATCTTATATTTAGGTATAAAAACGATTTTCTAGTATATACACATTGAGCAATCGATATCGAAATGCTTCAAATCATTAGTTTAAAATATTTAAGTTCATAAGCCTTCTTTAGCGAACGGAAGTTGGCGTGAAGCCATGGCGGCATAACGGCAGTGCATTTAGAAGAATTCCGTAATCTCATATTTAGGTATAAAGTCGATTTTCTTATATATACACATTTAGCAATCGATATCGAAATGCTTCAAACCATTAGTTTAACATATTTAATTTAATAAACCTTCTTTAACGAACGGAAGTTGGCATAAAACCATGACGGCATAACGGCAGTGCATGTAGAAGAATTCCGTTATCTTATATTTAGGAAAAAAGTCGATTTTCTTGTATATATGCATTAAGCAATCGATATCGAAATGCTTCAAATCATTAGTTTACCAAATTTAAGTTAATTAACCTTCTTTAACGTATTGAAGTTGATATAAAGCCATGTCGGCATAACGACAGTACATTTGGAAGAATTCCGTAGTCTTATATTTAGGTATAAAGTCGATTTTCTTGTATATATGCATTAAGCAATCGATATCGATATGCTTCAAATAACTGGTTTAAAATATTTAAGTTAATAAACCTCCTTTAACGAACTGAACATAAATCCATAACGGTATAACGGCAGTGCATTTAGAAGAATTCCGTTATCTTATATTTAGGTATAAAGTCGATTTTCTTGTATATACACATTTAGCAATCGATACCGAAATGCTTCAAATCATTAGTTTAACATATTTAAGTTAATTAATCTTCTTTAGCGAACGGAAGTTGGCGTAAAGCCATGGCGGCATAACGGCAGTGCATTTAGAAGAATTCCGTAATCTCATATTTATGTATAAAGTCGATTTTCTTATATATACACATTTAGCAATCGATATCGAAATGCTTCAAATCATTAGTTTAACATATTTAAGTTAATTAATCTTCTTTAGCGAACGGAAGTTGGCGTAAAGCCATGGCGGCATAACGGCAGTGCATTTAGAAGAATTCCGTAATCTTATGTTTAGATATAAATTCGATTTTCTTTTATATACACATTTAGCAAGCGACATCGAAATGCTTCAAATCATTAGATTACCAAATTTAAGTTAATTAACCTTCATTAACGCATTGAAGTTGATATAAAGCCATGGCGGCATAACGACAGTACATTTGGAAGAATTCCGTAGTCTTATATTTAGGTATAAAGTCCGTTTTCTTGTATATATGCATTAAGCAATCGATATCGAAATGGTTCAAATAACTGGTTTAACATATTAAAGTTAATAAACCTTCTTTAAAGTCAATTTTCTTGTATTTACACATTTAGCAATCGATATCGAAATGCTTCAAACCATTAGTTTAACATATTTAAAATAATTAACCTTCTTTAACGTATTGAAGGTGATATAAAGCCATGGCGGCATAACGACAGTACATGTGGAAGAATTCCGTAATCTTATATTTAGGTATAAAGTCGATTTTCTTGTATATACACATTTTGCAATCGATATCAAAATGCTTCAAATAACTGGTTTAGCATATTTAAGTTAACTAACCTTCTTTATCTTACTGAAGTTTACATAAAGCCATAACGTCAAAACGGCAGTCTATGTGGCAGAGTTCCGTAACCTTATATTCACGTATAAAGTCGATTTTGTTGTATATACACATTTTGCAATCGATATCGAAATGCTTCAAATCATTCGTTTAGCATATTTAAGTAAATTAACCTTCTTTAACGTACTGAAATTTATATAAAGCCATAACGGCAGTGTATTTCGAAGAATTCCGTAATCTTATATTTAGATATAAAGCCGCATTTGTTGTATATACGCATTTAGCAATCGATATCGAAATTCTTCAAATCATTAGTTTACCATATTTAAAATAATTAACCCTTTTTAACATAATGAAGGTGATATAAAGCCATGGCGGCCTAACGACAGTGCATTTAGAAGAATTCCGTAATCTTATATTTAGGTATAAAGTCGATTTCCTTGTATATAAACATTTTGCAATCGATATCAAAATGCTTAAAATAACTGGTTTAGCATATTTAAGTTAACTAACCTTCTTTATCTTACTGAAGTTTACATAAAGCCATAACGTCAAAACGGCAGTCTATGTGGCAGAATTCCGTAATCTTATATTCAGGTATAAAGTCGATTTTGTTGTACATGCACATTTAGCAATCGATATCGAAATGCTTCAAATCATTAGTTTAACATATTTAAGTTAATTAACCTTCTTTACCGTAAAGCCATGGCGGCATAACGAAGTGCATGTAGAAGAATTCCGTAATCTTATATTTATATATATAGTCGATTTTCTTGTATTTACACATTTAGCAATCGATATCGAAAATCTTCAAATCTTTAGTTTAACATATTTAAGTTAATTAACCTTCTTTAACGTAATGAAGGTGATATAAGCCATGGCGGCATAACGACAGTGCATTTAGAAAAACTCCGTAATCTTATATTTAGGTATAAGTTCGATTTTGTTGTATATAGGCATTTAGCAATCGATATCGAAATGCTTCATATAACTGGCTTAGCATATTTAGGTTAATTAACCCCTCTATCTTACTGAAGTTTACATAGAGCCATAACGGCGTATGTTTGGGTGAATTTCGTAATCTTTTATTTAGGTATAAAACCGATTTTCTTGTACATACACATTTAGCAATCAATATCGAAATGCTTCAAATCATTCGTTTAGCATATTTAAGTAAATTAACCTTCTTTAACGTACTGAAATTTATATAAAGCCATAACGGCATAACGGCAGTGTATTTCGAAGAATTCCGTAAACTTATATTTAGATATAAAGCCGCATTTGTTGTATATGCGCATTTAGCAACCGATATCGAAATTCTTCAAATCATTAGTTTACCATATTTAAAATAATTAACCCTTTTTAACGTAATGAAGGTGATATAAAGCCATGGCGGCCTAACAACAGTGCATTTAGAAGAATTCCGTAATCTTATATTTAGGTATAAATTCGATTTCGTTGTATATACGCATTTAGCAATCGATATCGAAATGCTTCAAATCATTAGTTTAACATATTTAAGTTAATTAACTTTCTTTATCTTACTGAAGTTTACATAAAGCCATAACGGTATAACGGCAGTGCATTTGGAAGAAATCCGTAATCTAATATTTAGGTATAAAGTCGATTTTGTTGTACATACACATTTAGCAATCGATATCGAGTTGCTTCGACTCATTAGCTTAACATATTTAAGTTAATAAACCTTCTTTAACGATCTGAATTTGGCATATAGCCACGGCGGTATTACGGCAGTGCATTTAGAAGAATTCCGTAATCTTCTATCTAGGTATAAATCGATTTTCTTGTATTTACATATTAAGCAATCGATATTGAAATGCTTCAAATCATTAGTTTAACATATTCAAGTTAATAAACCCTCTCTATCTTACTGAATTCTACATTAAGCCTTATCGGCATAACGGCAGTGCATTTAAAAGAATTCCGTTATCTTATATTTAGGTATAAAGTCGATTTTGTTGTATGTACACATTTAGCAAGCGATATCGAAATGCTTCAAATCATAAGTTTATCATATTTAAGTTAATTAGCCTTCTCTAACGTATTGAAGTTGATATAAAGCCATGGCGGCATAACGGCAGTGCATTCAAAAGAATTCCGTAATCTTATATTTAGGTATTAAGTCGATTTTGTTATATATACACATTTAGCAAGCGATATCGAAATGCTTCAAATCATTACTTTAACATATTTAAGTTAATAAACCTTCTTTAACGAACTGAAGTTGGAATAAAGCCATGACGGCATAACGGCAGTGCATGTAGAAGAATTCCGTTATCTTATATTTAGGTATAAAGTCGATTTTCTTGTATATACACATTTAGCAGGCGATATCGAAATGCTTCAAATCATAAGTTTATCATATGTAAGTTAATTAACCTTATTTAACGTATTGAAGTTGACATAAAGCCATAACGGCATAAAGGGAGTGTACTTCGATGAATTCCGTAATCTTATATATAGGTATTAAGTCGGCTCTCTTGCATATACTTATTTAGCAATCTATATCGAAATGCTTCAAATCATTAGTTTAATATGTTTAAGTTAATAAAGCTTCTTTAACGCACTGAAGTTAACATAGAGCCATAGCGGCATAACGGCAGTGTATTTCGAAGAATTCCGTAATCTTATATTTAGGTATAAAGTCGATTTTCTTGTATTTACATATTAAGCAATCGATATCGAAATGCTTCAAATCATTAGTTTAACATATTCAAGTTAATAAACCCTCTCTATCTTACTGAATTCTACATTAAGCCTTAACGGCATAACGGCAGTGCATTTAAAAGAATTCCGTTATCTTATATTTAGGTATAAAGTCGATTTTGTTGTATATACACATTTAGCAAGCGATATCGAAATGCTTCAATTCATTAGTTTAACATATTTAAGTTAATAAACCTTCTTTAACGAACTGAAGTTGATATAAAGCCATGGCGGCATAACGACAGTACATTTGGAAGAATTCCGTAGTCTTATATTTAGGTATAAAGTCGATTTTCTTGTATATATGCATTAAGCAGTCGATATCGAAATGCTTCAAATAACTGGTTTAACATATTTAAGTTAATAAACCTTCTTTAAAGTCGATTTTCTTGTATTTACACATTTAGCAATCGATATCGAAATGCTTCAAACCATTAATTTAACATATTTAAAATAATTAACCTTCTTTAACGTATTGAAGGTGATATAAAGCCATGGCGGCATAACGACAGTCGATTATTTTGTATATACACATTTTGCAATCGATATCAAAATGCTTAAAATAACTGGTTTAGCATATTTAAGTTAACTAACCTTCTTTATCTTACTGAAGTTTACATAAAGCCATAACGTCAAAACGGCAGTCTATGTGGCAGAATTCCGTAATCTTATATTCAGGTATAAAGACAATTTTGTTGTAAATACACATTTAGCAATCGATATCGAAATGCTTCAAATCATTAGTTTAACATATTTAAGTTAATTAACCTTCTTTACCGTAATGAAGGTTATATAAAGCCATGGCGGCATAACGAAGTGCATGTAGAAGAATTCCGTAATCTTATATTTATATATATAGTCGATTTTCTTGTATTTACACATTTAGCAATCGATATCGAAAATCTTCAAATCTTTAGTTTAAGTTATTTAAGTTAATTAACCTTTTTTAACGTAATGAAGGTGGTATAAGCCATGGCGGCATAACGACAGTGCATTTAGAAAAACTCCGTAATCTTATATTTAGGTATAAAGTCGATTTTGTTGTATATAGGCATTTAGCAATCGATATCGAAATGCTTCATATAACTGGCTTAGCATATTTAGGTTAATTAACCCCACTATCTTACTGAAGTTTACATAAAGCCATAACGGCAGTATGTTTGGGTGAATTTCGTAATCTTTTATTTAGGTATAAAATCGATTTTCTTGTACATACACATTTAGCAATCAATATCGAAATGCTTCAAATCATTCGTTTAGCATATTTAAGTAAATTAACTTTCTTTAACGTACTGAAATTTATATAAAGCCATAACGGCATAACGGCAGTGTATTTCGAAGAATTCCGTAATCTTATATTTAGATATAAAGCCGCATTTGTTGTATATACGCATTTAGCAATCGATATTGAAATTCTTCAAATCATTAGTTTACCATATTTTAAATAATTAACCCTTTTTAACGTAATGAAGGTGATATAAAGCCATGGCGGCCTAACGACAGTGCATTTAGAAGAATTCCGTAATCTTATATTTAGGTATAAATTCGATTTCGTTGTATATACGCATTTAGCAATCGATATCGAAATGCTTCAAATCATTAGTTTAACATATTCAAGTTAATAAACCCTCTCTATCTTACTGAATTCTACATTAAGCCTTAACGGCATAACGGCAGTGCATTTAAAAGAATTCCGTTATCTTATATTTAGGTATAAAGTCGATTTTGTTGTATGTACACATTTAGCAAGCGATATCGAAATGCTTCAATTCATTAGTTTAACATATTTAAGTTAATAAACCTTCTTTAACGAACTGAAGTTGGCATAACGCCATGGCGGCATAACGGCAGTGCATGTAGAAGAATTCCGTTATTTTATATTTAGGTATAAAGTCGATTTTCTTGTATATACACATTTAGCAGGCGATATCGAAATGCTTCAAATCATAAGTTTATCATATTTAAGTTAATTAGCCTTCTCTAACGTATTGAAGTTGATATAAAGCCATGGCGGCATAACGGCAGTGCATTCAAAAGAATTCCGTAATCTTATATTTAGGTATTAAGTCGATTTTGTTATATATACACATTTAGCAAGCGATATCGAAATGCTTCAAATCATTACTTTAACATATTTAAGTTAATAAACCTTCTTTAACGAACTGAAGTTGGAATAAAGCCATGGCGGCATAACGGCAGTGCATGTAGAAGAATTCCGTTATCTTATATTTAGGTATAAAGTCGATTTTCTTGTATATACACATTTAGCAGGCGATATCGAAATGCTTCAAATCATAAGTTTATCATATGTAAGTTAATTAACCTTATTTAACGTATTGAAGTTGATATAAAGCCATAACGGCATAAAGGGAGTGTATTTCGATGAATTCCGTAATCTTATATATAGGTATTAAGTCGGCTCACTTGCATATACTCATTTAGCAATTTATATCGAAATGCTCCAAATCATTAGTTTAATATATTTAAGTTAACAAAGCTTCTTTAACGCACTGAAGTTAACATAGAGCCATGGCGGCATAACGGCAGTGTATTTCGAAGAATTCCGTAATCTTATATTTAGGTATAAAGTCGATTTTCTTGTATTTACATATTAAGCAATCGATATCGAAATGCTTCAAATCATTAGCTTAACATATTCAAGTTAATAAACCCTCTCTATCTTACTGAATTCTACATTAAGCCTTAACGGCATAACGGCAGTGCATTTAAAAGAATTCCGTTGTCTTATATTTAGGTATAAAGTCGATTTTGTTGTATATACACATTTAGCAAGCGATATCGAAATGCTTCAATTCATTAGTTTAACATATTTAAGTTAATAAACCTTCTTTAACGAACTGAAGTTGGCATAAAGCCATGGCGGCTTAACGGCAGTGCATGTAGAAGAATTCCGTTATCTGGTATTTAGGCATAAAGTCGATTTTCTTGTATATACATATTTAGCAGGCGATATCGAAATGCTTCAAATCATAAGTTTATCAGATTTAAGTTAATAAACCTTCTTTAACGAACTGAAGTTGATATAAAGCCATGGCGGCATAACGACAGTACATTTGGAAGAATTCCGTAGTCTTATATTTAGGTATAAAGTCGATTTTCTTGTATATATGCATTAAGCAGTCGATATCGAAATGCTTTAAATAACTGGTTTAACATATTTAAGTTAATAAACCTTCTTTAACGAACTGAAGTTAACAGCGGTATAACGGCAGTGCATTTGGAAGAATTCCGTAATCTTATATTTAGGTATAAAGCCATGGCGGCATAACGACAGTACATTTGGAAGTATTCCGTAATCTTATGTTTAGATATAAATTCGATTTTCTTTTATATACACATTTAGCAAGCGATATCGAAATGCTTCAAATCATTAGTTTACCAAATTTAAGTTAATTAACCTTCTTTAACGTATTGAAGTTGATATAAAGCCATGGCGGCATAACGACAGTACATTTGGAAGAATTCCGTAGTCTTATATTTAGGTATAAAGTCGATTTTCTTGTATATATGCATTAAGCAATCGATATCGATATGCTTCAAATAACTGGTTTAACATATTTATGTTAATAAACCTCCTTTAACGAACTGAACATAAATCCATAACGGCAGTACATTTAGAAGAATTCCGTTATCTTATATTTAGGTATAAAGTCGATTTTCTTGTATATATGCATTAAGCAATCGATATCGAATTGCTTCAAATAACTGGTTTAACATATTTAAGTTAATAAACCTCCTTTAACTAACTGAAGTTAACATAAAGCCATGACGGTATAACGGCAGTGCATTTGGAAGAATTCCGTAATCTTATATTTAGGTATTAAGTCGATTTTCTTGTATATACACATTAAGCAATCGATATCGAAATGCCTCAAATCATTAGTTTAACATATTTAAGTTAATTAACCCCCTTTATCTTACTGAAGTTTACAAACGCCTTAACGGCATAACGGCAGTGCATGTAGAAGAATTCCGTTATTATATATTCCGTAATCTTATATTTAGGTATAAAGTCGATTTTCTTGTATATATGCATTAAGCAATCGATATCGAGATGGTTCAACTCATTAGTTTAACATATTTAAGTTAATAAACCTTCTTTAACGATCTGAAGTTTGCATATAGCCATGACGGCATAACGGCAGTGCATGTAGAAGAATTCCGTAATCTTATATTTAGGTATGAATTCGATTTTCTTGTATATACACATTTAGCTATTGATATCGAAATGCTGCAAATCATTAGTTTAACATATTAAGTTAATAAACATTTTTTAGCTTACTGAAGTCTACATAAAGCTTTAACGGTACAACAGTAGTGCATTTAGAAGAATTCCGTAATGTTATAATTTTATATTTAGGAATAAAGTCGATTTTCTTGTATTTACACATTTAGCAATCGATATCGAAATGCTTCAAACCATTAGTTTATCATATTTGAAATAATTAACCTTCTTTAACGTATTGAAGGTGATATAAAGCCATGGCGGCATAACGACAGTACATGT